>JABFFF010000226.1:0-21885 GCA_013623665.1 Fusarium sublunatum | reverse complement strand
GTTAAAGGTAAGATTATTAATTCTTATTAGCTAAACGTTAAAAGCTTCTCTTTTAAGGGAGCTGCCTATATGACTTATATTTAGTTATATAATAATAGGTATTTTAAGCTAATAATAGAATAAGATATTATTACTATATATTTTATCTAATTATTAAAAATTCCTTTATATTTAAGCTATTTATATATTATAGCGTTAGACTTAACTACTTTATAGCTAGTTAAATATTTAGCCTTAGCTAAAATGGCATTAGTCTAAATCCCTTTTTTAGGCAGTATAGGGTTAGTGTTATAGATTATAGTATTCTCTAGTAATATTATCTCTTTTACTTTTAATATAATATAGATCTTTATAAAAGATAATTTATTAAAATCTAAGAATAGTTAATTATTAGGCTGCTTAAACGTTATAAAGCTTTTAATTATCTATTCTATATAATTTATATATAAAGTCCTATTTATAGCGGCCGTTAAGTCTTTAGAGAATTTAATAATTAATATTAAAGATAATTCTTAATAAATCTTATATAGTAATATATATTTTCTTAAAGGTAAGGTTCTTATATATAAAAGTACCAGTTATATTATCCTTTTAAGTGACAGTTATATATATATAGTTACTGATTACAGTCAGGATAGTATTATTAATAAAGACTTAAGGGTCTAGAAACCACTTATAAAAGGCGAAAACGCTATAGTCGCCCTTAGGGTCCTATTGGTAATAAAACCCTCTTTAAATAAGGCTTAGGTTTTTTCTAAGTATAATATTATTATAAGAATTAATATTTCTACCTATATTAATCTAAATAGATAAGCTATAGGTTATATTAAAATTATATCTATATAGAAAAGTGATATTAAGGACAATAACCTCTATAGAGATAGATATAAAATATAGACTGGCAACTAGTCCCCCGTTTTAGGTAAGGGCCAGTCTATAGCTTACGGCTTAAGATTTAAGGCAAGATCTATATCCCTACTGGACACTATATAAGGTTAATTAAATCGCTTCCGGTACAGCTAATATTATACTATTAGTAGTAAGTATATATAGTAATAGCACTTTACTAAAAATATTAATCCTTATTATAAGTATAAAGTGGTAAAACGAATTAATATAAAAGTTTAAATAATATTAAAATTCTATTAATTTAAGATAGGGCAATATACTTAAATTTATATTACTTATTTAAGAAAAAAAAAAAAAAATAGTTTACTACTTTATATTAACTCTTCCCTATATAAAGGAATAGGCTTTTTTAGTTAAACTCTTATTCTAACTGTTAATAATATCTTATCGTAAGATTTTAGTTTATCTTATACTTTCTATAGTATCCTTACCTTAGCGAGGTATATATTACTGCTTTAGGCAGGGATTATAAAAGGGACTATACTAATGCCTCAGACGTCACAGGGGTCAAGGAATCGAATTTCCGGTCATATCCTTACCACACACAGTATAAAGTCAATTCTAATTCATTATATATGTTACAACAGAGGCCTTTAAAATCTATTTATTAGGGCTGACTGACTAACTACCGTTACCTACGGTTAGCGGTTGGTCTGTTTTGCGGTGTGTTTTCTAGAATAGGAATATTCTCTAGATAAGCCATGTTAACATTGCGACGCTGTTAGAGAGGCTATAATACAAGTCCAATCTCCTGCGCGTTGAGATGTCATGCGAGTAGTCCTTTGCCACGCCCACGTAGTCTCTGCTACGTAAGGCACATACATATCAGTCTGGTGTTGATATAATAGAGATATCTTTCCATAAGTTCCAGTCCACTGGGCCGGCGCAATGGGGATAAGTGCGGCTGACCTCTCTGGCTCGCAATGGCGACGAGACGCTTGCGGCACGCGCCATAAACCTTATAGGCAATCCGAGTTATGGACCCTTACCCCAAACTCTCCACCCGAGTCGTTGACTTCAGTTCGGTGTTTCGTTTCCCCCGCTAGTGGGTGGATATATCGTTCCGGCTTCTCTGCCCCCCGACCCGAGTAAGCACTATTGGACGGCAGGACGAACCATAGCGAATGGGCCTGGACCGAATTGGCGAGCCAAGACGCGTGGCTGACAGGGTTGGACAGGAGGATCAAGCAAGACAACTATGTAACTACTGACATCGTCTCGACCTAAACTGTCCTTACTTTGGTGCTAGCTACAGTTGCGTTGCAGTAGCAGGGCATCCCTGGCTAAGCTAGCAAGCTAGCCTCGTGCTTCAAACCCAGTCGGTCGCATGAAAAGCTTAACTCTCCAAGAGGACTAACGCACGCGGGTACCAAGTCCCCATTTACGCGACCAAACCTGCTTAGTCTGTCCTCCCCCCCCCCCTGAGGGTTTCTGCACGAGTAGGTATTACAGGCTCGCTCTCCACCGCCGCCCTATCCCATCCCATTCCATCCTATCCTGCTTTACTCAGCTTGGCTTGATCATTTAATCTTCCTGAGCTATACCTGCGACTAAATATAACTGTAAAGGAGGGCCTTCTCTAACAGTATTAGGGCCAGATTGTCCTAAAGGCATATAATACGGGCTATATTATTCTTAGCTACCTTATAAGCTTAGTGGGCGCTACTTTAACTCTTAAACTGGTTAACCGGCGATTATAGTTTAATAGTATTTTAAATCAGTAAGTATAATAACTATATTCCTAATATATAAATATTTTAAAGACAGCCTGCTGATATAAATATATCGTATTAGCCTGATACTTAGGTATTCTATAATTACTATAGATAGTATAGCTATCTGGTATATAGTAAGTCGCTAGTACTGACTGTATTATTTTAGGATATATATACTTATTACCCTTATAGTATTTTATTAGGAACTAGGTGCTCGTCCTTACTTATAGGTAGATAGAATTATAGATTGTCTATTTTAGTGGTATTATAGTGCTCTCCTTCTATATGCCTATTTTTATCCTATTTAGTGCATTTTATATAATAGGTATTGTAAGTTAAATTGCTTAATAGAGGGTAATAACTGCTGGTATCTTATATAGCTTTACTATTTATAGGATATACTACTTAAGTAATACTTCTATTAAAAACTATTAATATATATATAATAAGGTATATTTAATAGGGGCTATTATTATTATAGTTATTATTAATACTATAGTATTAGCTATATTTTTTATTTTTTACTCTCTCTTAGTGAATATCTAATAGAAGTAGACTATCTCTACTATTATCCTAGTTAAAACAGTATTTAGTATATATTAGTATGCCTCTATTAGCACTAAGTATTAACTCATTCAGCTAAGGAAATTAAAGTGAGTATTATACACTGTAATGGTAGTAGTAGTTATCTGTTTAGTAAGTTCTTATACTATATTTCTATCTCTATCTCTATTTAGGCCGACTGACTGTAATAGTCTATTAGTGCTTATATTATCATTGCTAGATTAGCCATACTTTAAGCCCACACTTTAAAGCAAGCGGCTCTCTATACTTAACAGATCGAATTAATTGCTATTATTTTTAATAAAAATAGATGTCTTCTTATTAATATAAATAGAGTTTCTCTCTATACTGTTATCACTGATTTCTTTATTAGAGAGGTAAGATTATACTAATTCTTTCAGTTAACAAGGAAAAGAAACTAATATAAATTCTAAAAATCTAAAGAAAGATTTAACACCGCTTATTTATAGTTTTAATAGATATTTTAAGCCTTATAGAATTAGATCGGAATCTTAAGACTGATAAACAGTATAAAATAATATTTAGTACAGTTACTATATAAAAGCTGTTATAAGGATATAAAGAAGGGTATCTAGCTTATTACTAATAATAGGAAACTTATCGAGGGATATTAAATTATCTTCTATAAACCATTCTATATCGCCGCCATTAAGCTTAACGATCGCCTTAATAAGCCTTTAATAGCAGTCAGGGTTCTATAGGATAAGATCCTGCCTAAAATAACACTCTTAAACCAGGCTTACCTATAAGTATTTAAAAAATACTAAGGTAATCTAGACGTCTAGCAGTATAAGAGCAGCAGTAAAGCCTTAACTGAGATTAACTAGGTTAAAAAAACAGCCAGACTTAAGACTAAAATAAATAGATAAGGCATATTTATATTTCTAGTTTATTATCTTTTATTAGACAATAAGGTAAAAAGGCTTATATCGGCTAAATACCATTTTATAGACCTTAATTAAATAAATAATAACTTAATATCCTATCTATAGATCTAATCTACTAACTTTAAATTAAAGCTTAATAATATAAAGAGCTTTATTAATTATTAAGTTTATATCTAGTCTAAAGTTTATTTAGGCTTCTTTACTGTCTAAAATCTAATGCCTAATAAGTCTTAAGTCTTAATATAAAAAGACGCTTACTATTTAATTCCTTTAATACCTTTACCTATTAAAACTATTGACTAATACTATATTAGACTCTTATAGAGACTTAATAGATTGCTTATACTAGAAGTCCTCTAATATATAAGGACTATAGGCATATTATTAAGGTCCCCTTAAGAGGAACAGTTTACCTAATATCTCTTTAATACTATTTATTTATTATACAGCTAGGTATAAGAGCCTCTATTTTATAATACTATACTATTAATATCTATTATATAACTTCCTTATAGTATTAACGGCAATTAAATAGATAAGACCGTTATTATAGCGTTATAGCTTAATATCTCTTACCCTATTATCTTATCTGATACTAACTGCCAATAGGTACCGCTCAGCTTCTTTAAGATATAATAGGTATTAAAACAATCTCAGTAGGAGTTTATATAGGTCCTCTATTACGACTTTAACCCTCTGAGAATACCTATTAATAATAAGCTTACCTTTAGACCTTTTTTAACACTTTGCCGACTGAAAAGTATAATAGCCTTAAGAGATTTAAAGGGCAAGAAGGTTAGCGTTAATATTATAAGGCTTTAAGATTTATCGCAATATTCTATATGTTTATCCTTAACAATTAACCTATATCCCCTAGGAGGTAGTAAAGGCAATAGTGAGCGTTACTTATCGACTGACTTAATAGATATTTACCCCCCTCTTAAGCGTTAATATACTATAAAATAATAGTTATTCTTAAACGGTAGTATTATTATTTTTTAAGAAGTAACTGTCTAAGTTAAAATAAAGAAGTCTAAGCCTTAAAATGATCTAGCGTCAGCTTAAAGCTATAATAAAGATACTAAACAGTCTTATAGATAATAATAATAATAACAGTAATATAAATTACTAGGAATATAAGGCATTAAGTTATAGCTATATAGAAGAGGGAAAACTGATATATCTGTTTAATTATATAGGCTAAATAATCTTAACTAAGTTAATAATAATATTTTAATAATGGCTTTATTTATATATACTTTAATTTAAGAGTCTAATAACTCTAATATATAGTAATAATTATATATAAATTAAGGGAGGTTTTTAGGTTAAGGATAAAGAGCTAGTATTAAATTATAAAAAAGAGTTTAAAATATAAAATATATTATATATAGTCTTAATATCGCTGATAGGTAATGCTTAAACATGCGGTGCTGTGTAATGCTTTAACTGCACCTATAGCCATCCAAGCAGACATAGCCTATAAGGTCTAAATATAGCAGGCTCTTAGCTAAGTACCACGCAGATCCCCTTCTTGTCTAAGTTTATATATGTGGTTTCACTCAGGCTGAGACATTAAGGCTATAGCAATATAATCGATATAGCCTGATAACCTAACGGAAGGAGTTAGTATAACTGAAAGGAGAAAAGGGGGGTTTAAATACATACTTATTTCAAGCTTTCCAAGCATTAAGACTTTATAAGTTTAATAGCTTCACTTTATAAAGATTATTATTTACCCTTTCTTCTTCTATAATAAGCTTAGATTTTATTTATACTTTTAGCTATATTATAGTAGATATTATAACTATAGAGATTAAATTATATTTATATAATCTAAGCTTCCTTTAAGTTATAGTTTAAAAAGTAAATAAAAGTAAAACTAAAGAGTTAAATTATAGCTAAATAAACGCCTTTACTTTATCTTACTGCTTAAGATATAAGTTATAGCACTTTATCTTATAACACCCTTAAGTTAATTTTAAACTAAGATAAAAGAACTATTATCTATAAGGAGCTTTCTTTAGTGTAACTGGCGCTAATTCTAAGTATAGTATAGTTTAAAGTTTTCCTTAGAGCGGCTAATACTATAGTTATTATAACCTTATCTATTAATATCTTAAGCGAGTTTAACTTATTTAGCCTACTCTCCTGGCTAGCGATAGCCTACCTAATAGGAAATACAGTCAGTCAGTTAATATCTGGCCGGCTAATAGATATCTTTAGATATAGCCCTGGTTTAGCCTTTATTAATACTGTTTTTACAGTAAATAATTTTCTCTATAGGTTAGCCTTAAATTAGCGAGCTATAATTCTTAGATAAGTTATCGCTGGCATTAGTGGCGGCGGCCTAATAAGTATATTAACCTTTCTTAGCTTAGACCTTATCCCTCTTTATAAGAGAGGATTAATAGGAGGAATTATAAATATCTAGTATAAAATAGGTACTATAGTAGGTATTACTTTTAGCGGTTTCTTAAGTAACTATACCAGCCTAGGCTAAAGGTTAGCCTTTCTTATTTAGGTGTCTCTATCTATTCTCTCGGTTATAATTATATATTTCTTTATTAAAGTGCCACCTAAACAGTCCGATAAGTTATATATTAAGCGTATTAACTTTAGGAGTATCTTCTTAATATCTTATTCTTTAGCCTTATTGGTATTAGGTTTTAGCTTAAGAGGTAACTTAGTTCTTTAGACCTATCCCCTACCTATTATAAGTACTATACTTTCAATCGGTTTATTTATTACTTTTATCTTTTAAGAGTTAAAAGTATCTTAACCTATTATCCCTATTAAGCTTCTGCTTAATTATATAGTTCTTACTTCTTATTTAGCCAGTATATTTTATACTGCTATTACCTTAATAAGTGTCTTCTACCTGCCACTATACCTATAAGCCTATAGTTACTTTACTACTAACGTTAGCCTAAAGATCTTACCAGTATTTCTTAACATATAGCTTAAAGGACTTACCTTAAGGTATATAATAAAGCGAACTGGAAAGTATATAGGGCTAATAATCAGTAGCCTTTCTACTATAGTTATAGGTACCAGCCTTTATACGCTTTAAGGAAGTAATAGCCTAGCCTAAATAACTTATATAGTATTCTTTATTATTGGCATTAGTTATAATACTATCTTTACTATTATATAGGTTACCTGCCTTACAGCAGTATATTATTTATAATAGGCCATAGTAATATCTACTATATATATATCGTTAGCCTATTATATAGTAATAAGTTATTCTTACTAACAGTCTTAAAGACCTAGCTTAAAGTATAGGCAGTACTATTAAAATAACTCTTATTTCTATCCTCTATTAAGCCAGCTTATACTCTAGCTTATAGATATAATTTAAGGGTCAGCTAAATGCAGCTATAGAGATCTAACGTATATAAGACGATCTGGCCGAGCTATAATATCTACCTAGCGGATAGTAAGAGGGAGTTATTAGATCCTTAATAGAGGCATTTAAGCTTATATAGCTTTTTATCCTTATATAGGCAATCCTGGCTCTCTTTAGAATTATACCTATTAAGTAATATAAGCTCTTTAATATGTTAGAAAGAAAGCGCAGTATAGTCCTTAAATAACACTAGGGTACTCTGGATTGATTAGGAGTTTAGATTAAGTATGTCTAAAGAAACTGCCTGTAAAAGGGTGCTGTTATCACTAAGAAAGGACTAAGAACTACAACCTAACGGTCTTAATTAAAGAACAATATAAAGTATAAAAGGAAACTTTAAATTCTACTAATAGAATTCTATTAGTAAACTATCTACCTATCTAATATCTATCTATTTGCCTGTTTTCAGTCTTTAGGCTGTAAGAATAATACTCTTATCTATTCTATTATAATCCTTTCCTTTATTATTTATTATTCCTTTAATCCCTTTATTTCCTTTAATAAGCTAATACTTAGCCGCAAGTCCTTATATCTCCATATTGGCTAGACTCTAGGGTCTAGAATGCCATTAAGAGCTATACTTAATAACTTACCAAGTGTAGTTATTACGGTTATATATAGTACAGTCCTAGAAGTATTTATAGCAGATAAAGGAAGTATAGCTAGTGCTAGCGGTATAGCCCTAATAGGTCTTCTTATCCGTAATGCGCTAGCACTTTTAAATGCAGATCTCATTAGTATAGATAACAGTAGTATAGTCCTTACACTTATAGGCATAATAGGTAGAGTGGCATATTATAGTTAACTTTTAGGTTAGCTATATTAATAGGGTCATTAGGATATATAGAAAGCGTATTAATACTGTTAGGTAAGATAGAGTAAAGTTAATATTAAGTTATAGTTATAGTTATAAAAGGAAGAGAGTTAATTTAAGGTCTAAATAAGAAATTTATATTTATTTCCTAATATTTACTTAAGACTATCGTCTATTAACTTATTTATATATTATCGTTATATAAATAAGTAAAAGCTTATTCCTAGCAGTATTTATAAAGGCTAGTATTGCCATTCTTATTGCCTATAGCCTATTAGAGCATTATATAGTTTAGTCACCTGTTCAGTCATCTGGCTTCTCTATCTATTTATCCTTATGCCTATAAGACTTTATATTTTATAGTACTCTTAAGTATGTTTATATAAGACATATGTCTTAAGGCTATACTTCTGTTTATTATTAGCTTAAAGGACAAGATTTTTAAAACAGTAACTAACTATAGAAAGGTAAGTTACATATAACATATAATATTAAAATTCTAAAGAGTTTAAAACTTATTAATCTAAAATTCTTTAGTACTAGGTGCTGAATAAATCTCTATCTCTAGCGTGTCTCGTCTGGGGGCTTCTAGGGCTATTGCTAAACTTTATACTCTATAGAATAATAGACGCCGCTATTACCGTAGATCCCCGGTAAGCTTAGACTATGGGTTCGTCACTGTATTTCTAGGCATAGCATGTACATTCTGTGGCAGCCTCTATCACTCTAAGTTCCGCGCCATGGCGCTTGCTGTTGCGGAAGAGCTCCCTGACCTTTTGGACATCTGTGAGGCATCATATACGCATATCGTCCGGCCCGTCCTGAGGCCCGTTCTTCCTGGCAATGATATCATACAGGATCTTTCTAGGGACTTGAGAGTCCCTGGGGTTCGGATGGCTACAGACGGCGAGCTACACAGCTTGCGAAAAATGTCAATTCCAGAACTGCTCGGTGTCTATATGCCTCCAAGAGGTTTTATAGAGGAAGTAGGCAGTGTGACAGGAGGCGATGCGGATGACGAGATGACATTAGTTCGCCGACAGTCTACTCGCCATAGACATCATCATGATAAAGACGGCGAAGATGGTAGGGACTTGATTATATAGTACTAGGACTAGGGCAAGTGAATTTATAGTATATATTTTTATAGGAAAAAGAGAAAAAATAATAAAACCTAACCCTAACACCGCAGTATAAAACCTATGTTCCTACATTGAACAAGTTGTAGGTGGCGGTTGTTGCTACCCTACAGCTGGCCCGAAAATTCTGCCACTTTCTTATCTTATCATGTTCACCGCCCACCCAAGTTAGTTTAACCCACCTGGACCAACACTTCACTGTCAACTTCACAACTTTCAGCATCAACAACAAAATGGCGCCACCTGCACCTGCATCAGCGCTCCATCGCCACCAGTCTTCCCTCGAAGGAATCTTGGACTTTTCATCGCAGCCTCCTCTGGATCCAGCTCACTGCGCTTATGCTAAGCGCCAGTTTGACCAAATCATCAACCACTTTGAAAGCGAAGGCATTAGACCAGGTCGCGACAAGTACGACCGCGTCAAACTGGTCAGCTTAACATATGACCACTCAACAAGCGAGAAGTCTAAAGATAGATTGCTGGCTGCTTTCTTTGCGTTTGTAGGACTGTCAATAACCGCAGATGAAGACATCGACTTTGAAGACCCAACCCGTCGAGATGAACTCCGAGCTTCCCTCGATAACTTTGCCGATTATCTTTTTGATAATTTCTTTCTACCACTCAAAGCATCAACCAAAAAAACACCCCAGCCTTCACCGGCATCTCATTCGGCCGTTATGAGTACGCAACGCCAAGGACATATCTTCTCAGGGACTCCAGAGCGAATCGCCAATCTAAGAGGAGCCTGTCTAATACGAGATCGCTATCGGTGTGTTATATCACATAAATTTGACCAGGCGGAGGCCTTGAAACGATTCGGTTTGCAAAGGCGTGGTCAAGGTGAGGCATGCGACCAAGATGGCCAGCCTCTAGCAGGGCAACGGTTTGAGCCCCTCGAGGTGGCACACATCTTGCCACACTCATTAACACAACTTGACTCTCGCGGACAACTGGTGAGAGACTCTATGCCCCTTTTTGATCACAACCGCTAATATATCTATTCCAGAACGCCTCGAAAGAAGCAGCGCTGGCGATACTTAATATGTTCGACGACGGAGCCGCTCATCTGATCGAGGGAATTGAGGTTGATCGTCCTGGAAACGCCTTGACGCTGACTCAGCCTTTGCACACATACTTTGGTGATTTCAATATCTTTTTCAAGCCTGAGGGTACGGTTCCACACAGGTACCATATTGAAACCTTTCTCCCACAAGGGTTTACGTATGACGTTCCTGTTACTCGGACTCTTTTTCTCACTGAAGAGAGGAACATCGATCCTCCTTCGTCGCGACTGCTGGCAATTCACTGTGCTATCGCCCATATCCTACACCTCTCTGCGGCGGGTGATTATATCGATGACATTCTGAGGGATGCTGACGAGTATGGGATTCGACATGATGGAAGTACTGAGTTACATCGACTAGTAGGACTTCATCTAAACAACTGGGCTGGTAGTCAGGCCCATGGTAATGTAATAGTTTAGCTCTCTCGACTACTATCTAGATATCAAATAATGTAATGTCTAAGTAAATGTGACTTCAATGGAGCAATATTAAGATGCCACCAGCACGCCACTGTAATGTGTGGCTCTCAGTGTGTCCTTTTAGATCTGGGGCTTGGTGTAGTTGAGTGTGATCAAGTTGCTCAACAACCTATTCTTCAAACTAGGCTTTGCATTACAAGGTTCAGGTTAAATTCACAGGTTTCACTAGGTTGAAAACAATTCGCTAGAAAAAGTGTAGATATCTGAGATAAGGAGTGTGATAAAGATGCTATAATCGAATATCTATAACTCAGAACAACTTCCAAGAAATGGAAGCATGGAGGTGGAAAAAGCTTCAGTATAATAGGCACTCATCAGGCATAACGCCTAAAGAGCTCGAGGGCCCGTTATTCAAGATCATGCAAAGTTCTTGAAGACATAAGGAGGGAGGATCCATCCAATTTACTTCCATCGGCCTCGGAGGTGATGAACTGCGACAAGTGTCTCGAAAATAATGAAAGAGATGCTGTACTCGACCGACGCGTTTGCCCATCCATATGTAAGCGTCGTTTAATGAAAACGGAAGGAGGATACCTAGGGCTAGTGTCAGAGGGGGTAAAGGTGAACGGTTGTGTCGTCCTCTTAGCAG
Organism: Fusarium sublunatum; assembly: GCA_013623665.1. Taxonomy (NCBI): domain Eukaryota; kingdom Fungi; phylum Ascomycota; class Sordariomycetes; order Hypocreales; family Nectriaceae; genus Fusarium; species Fusarium sublunatum. Next base: position 10,292 of record JABFFF010000226.1, on the reverse strand, counting down.
GTGGCCGGACCCCATTTATTCTCCGTCCAACCAGCGAAGATCAATTTACATTTGTAAGTAAGGCTTACCTCTCTTTACATGGGTGCGGTGCAACATTAATAAGTTCTGTGCAGGGTTCGAGATGGTATACAACTTTCAAGATCCACGTTTTGTGACTTGGGAACACACAAGAATTATGCTCATGTTTCTTCGCTGTCTCCAATTCTCATATAAAAGCGGATTGATACAAAAGGTCGATGGCTGCTGGCAAGACGTACGACAGCAACCCGATGCACGTCAGCCTAACGGACTTCGTCGCCATGAAGGACTTGGATTCAAGCTCGCTAAGGAGAGGTATGGTTATGCTTGGTTTCTTGACAAGATCGACTGGAATACGCTTACCTTCCGCCAACCTTATGCACCCTATATGATGTTCAACAACCCATCCATGCAGAATGTGTATCGCGCTCGATACCACCAATTCCGAGATGTACGGATCGACTTCATTCGAGTGAATAAGGCCTACCAGTGGATGCTTGAATTCAACTCTACTCCCAGATGCCTTGACCTCCTAGAAAATTACCTTCGGGAGTTGTGTCTGTGTGCCTTTCGCAAAGACGTTTTCTTCCATGTCAAGTCAGCTCTGGAGCCAGGATATCTGGAATCTGTATTATCAGGAGAGATTCCCCTGTGTTACGATAGTGTTAGTAACGCCATGCTGAAGCACCATCAGCCACTCCAGCTTGCACGAGGAAATCTATTGGCGGTAAAGGATATCCATGTCTTGTTTGCTTGGCTCTGGAAATCGAAGGATGACTACTTTGAACGGCAAGGATGGAATGAGAAGCCATATCGCATGCTATTCCAACAGAGTTTCCATGCCATCAAAACTGCACGAGGCAAGGTTGGCGCACCGAAATGGCGACAAGACCTGAAAAGGTCGTTTCTTGGGAGCCATTGGATTCTTCCCTATCCGCATAGTCGAGGATTTATGCGCAAGGATAAAGAGGAAAATCAGTTCATTTGGTGGCCTAGCGCACATCATGGACTCATCAGACACTATGCCAAGTCCCGACAGACTGGGACTCTTGCACATCCACTGCCAGCATCCAACATCATTCTTCATCCTGTTGATGGCTGGCAAATAGCAACTAATCTATTTTCTAAGGGCTACATGCCCTACGTCATACAGCCCGAACGGGAGTTGATTCGAATGCCTGAGAACGAGCTTTATGCCAAATTAGTTTGTCTTCGGGAGCAAGTATCAGACGGGCTGACCCAAAACCCTTTTCCAGTCCCTATACTTGAATTAGACAACTCCCCTGAGAGATATTATTATCCAAGGAAATGGTGCCCGATAAAGCGGATGGAAGTCGCTAAAAACGTTTGAGGAATGTGACGGGGTTAATGAGTGCGTGTGGTTTTTAAAGAGGGAGTTAGAAACCTACGAACATCTCCAACATGGTCAACTAAAACGACGCAAAAGGCGGCGTCGACATCGTGCTATGATTCAATCAGACACCGATTCGAGTTCAGTCTCAGGGGTGAAGAAGCTGAGGCTACCTCGGATGAGGAGAGCCTAGTTGTCATGCGAAAGAAGCAGGCGCAGGTCGTGAGAAATATGGAAACCCGAGTACATGAGCTCATTGAAGCATTTAATCAAAGATATCCGCAGTGGGAGAAGTCCTATGACCCTGTTCTGAGAGAGCTAAATTGCCGCCTAGAGAAAGTTGAATCATGTTTAGGAGGATAGTGAATGTGCATAAGATAGTTACGGACATATAAAGAAAGAATTCGCCTAACACCTCGCCGTTAAAGCCGCCCAGTCGTCGTCGTATTGCCATAAGCAACTAAAAAAAGCAAGTATCAAGTAATCTCCGCGCCATAGGATATATCGAACCGCCGCTCCATGGCGGGCTGGGCTGCAACTCTTATCCATACATTGGACGAGATCTTCGCCGGATACGAGAACACTACCGAGCATATCACCGTGCTATCCTAGAAGGGGATCACTCAATCGATTTGAGCAAGCTGGAACATCAGTCACACTCATGGAGAAGCAATGTAAATTTCCAGCGCTTGTTCAAACGCGGCAACAAAAGTTCATGGTTTGAGGTTGGGCGGGGAGAAGGTCAAACACTAAGAAGCTTCATTTATTTATTCTACCAATTGACAGCTCAATCATTTACAGCACTTATCTACGGCAGGCTCGCGGCACGGTTGCTGGATCGGGGTGTATTTGTGAAATCATGACGATTACGAACGTAAATAATGTTCAATACCACGACAGTAACCCAAAAGAGAGAAATACATTGCAGGAATCCAGTGATCGGTTCACGTCAATTGAGAAACTCCTAAAGGTCAAGATAATCAGGCATGACAAGCGACTTTAAGTAAATGATCATAGTAGATTCAATGACTGGTTTAATCAGTGATTATCTCGCTTAATCTTATACTTCACCATTATTCATACAACGGCTACCATAGAACAATATTAGTAAATAAATAATTTACTATATCTTTCTCTGTTATTAGCTATCTCTGTATCAGAAATTAAATTCAAGCCTTGTTAATAGCGACAATTTGCATCTTTCATCCAGAGGTGTTAAAGTCTCTTCAAGTCACCTACCTACCCTATACCGTCGAGGTGTGCCGCGTGTAATGTGATGGAAACGCGGCTGCATCGCGGTAAACTCTTGCGTAGGGCCGGTATGCCCTCCATATTGTCTCTTCTCTCTTTTGCCGTACGTAGAAAAATGATAGTGTGCTTCATGGAAGTGCAACTGCTGGTTACACAAATGCATCGGGACATCTGGAAAGGGAAGCGATTGCATATTCTCGACCAACGTCGACAAAGGGCCATCCATGAATTGTAGCACTCAAGCCTTGAATGTTGACAGTCCTTTCCTTGATCAAGCGCCCGACATAGCGGGGTAGTAAGACATGTGGGACGGACAGCAGGCAACAAGCTCGATGACAAGGGCAGATAAATGCGGCTGTATTGCCAGTTGTCATCTAGCGCCCGTCAATCATGACAGTATTCTACGCTAGAATCCAACGGTGGGGAGCTGAAAAGCCGCAATATTAGACGCTCTTGGTCAAGATCGGCCCGCCGCGGTGTAGATCTTTAGCGGCAAGTGGAAGTGGAACCTCAGTGGTGAATTGTGCTGCCTTGCTCATCTGGAGATCACCCTGTCAGCCCATCATAACCCAACCTCGGATGGAAGAGCCTACTGATGACCTGTGGGAATAAAGCCATCGGGTGACTCCTAGTTCGTGCGGCTGATGAATCAGGACTATCAATTCTCATAATGAGGCCTGCTGCTGGAGGTGATCATTGGCTTAGGTACGAAGAGATCGGCCAGCATCAACTTAAAATGGCATGTTAGCCTCACCGGACGGACGGAAGCGTATCCGGATGCAAGAAAATTACGTGTAAGAAGAAACAATAGGTGAGATGCGAGAAGGCATATAACAAGAAAGAATCCCTGTTGTTCATGCAAAATATGACGAACGTTAGCCCGTGTCATGGCTATCTCTTGTGTGGTATAGATGTGCTCGCTATGTTGTCTCCTTCCTCTTCTCTTGGGAATAGAGCAATGACATTATGATTCGTTGAAATATTATTGTTGGTTGCATAGTCGCGCCGGGCATGGATGAAAAGGGAAGCGGTTGCATATTTTCAGCCCCCGCAGATAACAACGCAACAGGCCGCTACTACCCGAACCTCTGCAGTCATCCATGAATCCTGCTGTGTGAGCCTTGGAAGCTATCAACTCCGTTTTTAATTGAGCGCTGGGCAGGGCGGGGCAATAAGACATGTAGGACTAAGGGCCACTCGACACCTGTCAGCTATGACTTGACTGGACGCCAAGAGTCAATAGCGGGGAGCTGAAGGGTCGAAATGAACAGCCCGTCCCGCACCGCATGTTAAATTCCTCCGGTCTAGATCGGCCCGGTGTATATCTTCTAACAGCCAATGAAGGTGCTAGGCTAGCTCCATCTCGTGGTAATGGAAAGCCATGTTGTGGTTGCTGCCGCCGTTACAAACCGAGTGAAGGCCCAGCCCATGTTGGCCAATAAATTGAACTAATTGCTGATCACGGCTCAAACAATCTAGGAACCCCACAGTATCGTCGTATTGGAACCGGCAAAGCTATAGCTTAAGTTATATTACTTTTACTTTAAAAAATAAAATATTTCTAAAGTCATATCCAAATTAATTATAAGCGAGATTTACTACTCCTAATATCTTATATTTCCTTCAGCTGCTAAGCTCTCTTTGCACTCATGAATAATTTCTTGCACTTTAGCTTTCCCCTCAGCAGCTTTATTCACCCCGTGCAAGATTAGTTCTGCGGACACAGTACAACCGGTTTCAGTCCTTAACCATACAGTCTTCCCGTTGCTTAGTAGTTTTCCAATGCGCTTTTCAGTCCTCCCCAAGTCTTTCCATCCAAACAGTCGAACTATATGCATTGCAATAACAGCATAGAGCTGGTAGCCAAGCCAAAGGTATTGTGCATCCTCATTTGACCATTGTGAGATGACAAGCCCAACTGGGAAGTAAAGAAACAAGCAGCAGACAATTGCTATGCAAGCGATCTCTCTCACACGGTTGCCTACCCAGAGCGAATTCTGGTCCCGCACAGGATGACCGTAATGCCTGAAAAATTGAACGACGACGGGTTGCGGGCCTTCGATAACCATGAACCTGTTGACAGGGTCCGCCACTTCGAATGCTTCCGTTAAAGTAGTGTCGGTATCCTCGTTTTTAGCTACCCTTTGAAGGTGTTGTTCGATCATCAACTTGACTCGACGGACTGAAAATACGACTAGGAGTAACTTGAGAAGTAATGGTATAAGCATGTAGAGACAGAAGAGTAAATTGCCAAGTTTCAGCCCAGCAATCAGGGAGGCTATGACTGATGTCAACTCGCTGAGGAAGCAGCCAGCAACTACTGCCGGGGTTGTGCTATCTTCGCTGACGCAGACCTTATTAGGCCCAGGTTTCTGATCACTGCATACAAGGCCAAGCTTCAGGTGATATACGGGCTGTAGTGATCGATAGTCATCACTGATCTGATTTGACTCCGCATCCTGTCTGGGTACCTTGAGCATTATATGCTGGTCAGGATTGACGCTATTCAAAACTCGAATCCAGAAACCATTCCGTGATTTTTCGGGGATGAGCCTACGCTCTTCCTTGCAACGCTGGAAGTGCATGATCTCGAGGTCGGAGAAAAAGATGGTCCCAAGCATATGTCCGCGACATGGTCCAGTGAACAAGCCTTTGTCTCTCAATCTCTCCAGAGCTTTGAGAGCTGCTTTATGAAGTGGTCCACCGGATGTCATCAGGAGACTCTGCTGAAATATATTGCGGAAAGTTGTGTCATTGTTGAATCGCTGTGGCCAGAGCAGTCGTTCCAATAAGTATTCTTCGGCGACCTCTGAGCCGATGTACCCAACCACTGCCGTAAGTGCGCTTGCCGTGGCTGTGGTCATAGTGTTTTTGACGAATGTTAATGAAAACTGCGTATCTGGCGAGACACTACTGCCGCAGGAAGTGGTTGAGGATGCCAGCCATTTTTATCCTCGAGCTAGAGGCAGGCTGCAATAATTGTGAAAATAGAGCTAGTTCGCCTAAGCAGGGATACTTATGTGTGTGTGTCTATTGCATATATTCTTGGTAGATACAACCACAGCAGGGCACTTTAATTTTCGAATAAGGCTGTGGGGCAGACTGTCTACGAAACAGGCTGCCTTGCGAAGTGCCTTCTTATTTAGGCCAAGCCCCCTTTCCCTCAACAGGGCGAGATATACACCACTTAACAATCCATGGACAGCCAATCACCCAGGCGACGTGCATAATAGTGCGGTAACACAGCATGCAATTAACCCACTGTCTGCTATATCCTGAGCAGTTATTGGTCACTATTTTAAGGTAGATAATATTCACCTTGACTGAGCGTATGCACCCAAGTCAACTGATCACATTATGTCATTATACTGAGTTGTTATTGGGGGTTACTTTTAGAGCTGCGTAATCAATATACAATCCGAGCGCGTAGCATGGTGGCATGACCAACTAGCTTCCGGAACTTCAATCATTATTAGCCACTATTTTAAGCACCAGACAGCCCTCGCCTGCGGGGTGTGGATGCGCTTGCCAGAGTTGATTATTACAGGTTAATCGAGGCATTCGTGGCTGGTAGGGGGCATAGTCTTACGAGAAATTGTGCCAGTGCACCTCCACAGGGGACCCTCTGAAAAGCTGTTTTTGTATTTATATGTCTTGAAGCCCGCACGGTAAACCTCAGCTTCAATTTTCAGAAACAGTGAAATTTCGAAAGAGCGGTTTACCCTTCATTATTTTCGCACGTCGTGTTCGTAACAACTGTTTCCCACCGGTTGCCATCTACCGTCAGAACAACAATACACACCAAAGGACAATAAACAGAGTCGCTCCTAAACCATGGATAAGATTGGTAGGCTTTTGTGTATATCTAGGGTCCCCGCATTTGCGAGGGCTAGAAGCCCAGGGAGCGATCATCAACCCCAGCACATTTCCGAGACACCTGATATTGCTAGTAATAGCAGTCTACCAAACGTAGCACTTTATCATACCACAGCCTCAAATCGAGATCACCCCAAGCTGCAACACCTGAGTAACCCGACTAATACACAAAGTGTATCTTCATCTCACCCCGGCACTTTGTCCTCTGACACCAAAGGACTATTTCGCTGGGACAAGATTGAGGACATTTTTCCGGGGGCTCGGAAAGAGAGGACTCTAGAAGAAGAATACGATCTACCAGGAGAAGTAGATCAACGATCTCGGGAAGCTTTGCAAGGCTGGAACCTCACGTCCCATGCTATTGAAGAGTTAAGGCTACCTACCAAGATTGATCATCCTGGATCAGAGAGATACATCGACAAAGAGTTAAAGAGCAGACCAAAGTGGCTATGGGATAGTGAAACAAAGAAAACAGTGCTCGCGGAGGATTACATGTTTGACCAAGGGTATGTGGCAGTGTCATATACCTGGGGCCGATGGAGAGATTCTTGGTGCACCATCCGCGGAACTCCATGGTCGGTACCAACAACAAAATCACGCAATCCCAGCACTCCAGAGATTGTGTGCAATTTCAACATCGAAGATATGATGGATATACTATGTCGAATGCCAAACGTCCGATATTTTTGGATTGACGTACTGTGTATAAATCAGAAACCGCAAACCATGGAGCAGAAGAAAGAAAAGAAGGCCGAGATCGACAAACAAGGTTCAATATTTAAAGAAGGTAATGGAGTTCTGGTATACCTTTGGTCCGTGGATGAAGGAGCGCAATTCAAATCAGCGATCCGCGAATTGGGTAACATGATGTGCTGGTATTGGCAAATTGCTATGGCAAGAACCAAACATGATGCTCACAAACCATGCATCGACGAGTCTGCAAAAATCCTGCGCCAGGATCCATGGTTCTCTTCACTCTGGACACTTCAGGAAATGATTCTCGCCCCTGCCTCAGTCTGGATCGCACGAGACGGCTCCCACTGCCGACTAAATGGTAAAACTATTACCACACACACACTAGCCGACAAGTTCCAAGATTTCGTCCTTCAGGAACGCCTACACGACGACTTAGGACGTCTGACCCTCGGCCTAAGTCGCAACTACGTCCAGTCGAACATCCCCGAAAGCATGAGCCAATACACGGAGATCCTAATGCACTGGCTCGAATGGGCCTTTCAGAGCACCGCAATCACGACCTGCCTTATTGAGTCGCGCGGTGGTATTCTTCAGGCTACTTTACAACGAAGGTATATTGGACGCCGACAGCTAGCTGTATTAGCAGCGCTCAAAGTGGGCAACGAGAAACAGTACGATAAGGACGAAAAGTTGGTTGAGGATCTGTCTGTTACACTTTGGAACCAGCTCATCCGAGCTGAAGGCGGAAGGCTCTTTGACAGTACACAACCTGCAATAACCCCCATGGCCAACATGTTCCCAACCAGTGCCGATTTTACGCACCTCTTCCGGGGGATACGCGACGAGTGTATAGGCTGGGAGGTGGAGGAGAACGGAGAACTGAAGATTCCTCATGGCAGCCCTATAGGTCACTTATCAGATAGAGATGGAACGATGTACGAATTGCCACTAGCAGGTAAGCCGATCAAAGGGGGTGATCCAGGTGATACCGTCAAAGAATACATGTCAAAGAGAGGAATCGATGTTAAACATGTCAGATTTGTCATAATCGGCTATCAACCACCATACAGTCGGCTTAGTGATGGGGATATCGAATGCACAGGAATCCGTGGTGTCATACTTGTTACTGAGTCAGATGATATCTATCAGGATGCTTGCCGATGGTATAAGGCAGGGATGTTTTTCTCAAGAGACTTTAGGAGAGAGCAATTAGAGTGTAATATTATTATAGGAAAGAGGTATGGAGGGAAAGCTTAGCGAAATAATAAGGAGACAAATTCTGAGTTTACTTAAAGCACAATGCATTATTGGTCTTTAGCCAGGAGCTTAGATCTTAACTTATAACAGCAACCTCACTACTACTGTACGCAGTTGTGGTAGTAATTCGATGAATTATAATAAAAAGTGCCAAACTTAGTCCGTGCACGTCGCTAGGCTACCCGCATTAGGTCCGTATACATATTATATCATTTATAATTCGACAATTTACAACAATCTAGCCTGTACACATACTGATATTTTAATTTCTTACTCTTCTATTCCTAATTGTCGTGTACCCCTGTTCACTTCTCAAGTGCCTGTCTATCTCCTGTTTATTCCCATAAGCCCATACTATGGCGACTTATCTTTCCCGTTTTGATTGACGGTCTGCGGGCGCGTTACTCACGTGTGAACGCGTACTTGAGCTTTCTTACATCATCGACGCTTCCTACTGTAACTTTCATCCGAGGTCTATTTTAGCGGCCTTTACAAGCTGATGCTTTACAACGACTAGCAGAATATAACCGCCTTTCATGATGGAATTTGAAGGTCTCTTTTACTACGATCCTTCTTTGCGTATTATTGTTTCAAAATAGTGCGGTGTAATACTGCAAAATAATATTGACTAGCATATCTGATAACACTAGAACTCAATGGGTGCCTTTTACGACGCTGCTATTAAGCGATTTAAACTATCTACCTCTTGTATAAGACCCAGTGAGATATCTAGGATAGTGCGACTATTGCCGATCATCTGTCCGATTCTTCCCTTGGTATTTTCTATATCGGAATCTGCTATCTACTTTATTGAGATGAGTGAGACTAGTATATCTGCCTAGTCCTACATACCAAAATCAACTTTAGTAGAGTTGATTATTTCGCCCCACTTTGCAGGGGGTAGAGTTCCTTTAAGGTTATGCATTAGGTGGTCCTGGATGGTAAGCACTGCGGTCTCTACTCCACTAGCGAGAAGGTTCTGGCAGATCACCTCAGGGCTAAGCACCGCAACAAGCTAAAGCTCGCAGCCCAAAAGCAAAGCCGACAGCACTAGTTATAAGACTATATCTAATAAGGCATTCTATTCCAGAGCTAGATAGCAAACAATACTTAAAGGTTATAGCTCGTCTACACTAATTACAACTCTAATAGCTGGACTATACCTAGTAGTATTCTTCTACAGGCCAGTCCTAATCCCATTAAGCTCCTTACTCAAAAGCTATTTACTAAGGAGCATGCCTATTTAGGAAATTAGCAAAGTGGAGGTCAAAGGTTCAGTAATAAAGAGACACTAGCTTCTTCCGCCTTACAGACCAACTGGTTGCGGCGCACAGATTAGGAAACGACATTTAGAGACGCGCATCGTGATATTCTAGTTCGCCTTACGGAGCTACCTCACTGCACGGCTAACCGGCCCTTACCTCTCGGTGTCGTCGTGAGCGGAGCCTTTTTCCCCATGTAAAGGGGCTGTTTGAAGAATTTGAGAGTGAACTTAGGAGTGAACTTGAGAGTGCGCTACGTCGAAAGAGAAACGAAGAGAATGGCGGGAAGAAGGTTGAACTGCTTCCGGACAGACATAACGCTGAAGAAACTGAGGGTGAGCTATCCGATACATATGCTCCCAAGCTACGCCTAAAGAAGGGAGGCCGGATTACTATCACTAAGGAGTTCGAGGCCGCAGCAGGAAAAGAAGAAAACAGCAAGGAGGTAATTGCATTGCTTCTCAATCAGAAGGGAGTAGGCTTTAAAATTCCCATGGGTACCTAGTGATATCTTAATGCCCAGTTACCTAGGCCTAGAGTTAGGTAAATAATATTATATATAGGTACCTATAGGTATTTTA
>JABFFF010000225.1:0-13983 GCA_013623665.1 Fusarium sublunatum | reverse complement strand
CGGGGGCGGAAGCGGCGCGGGGCGCGACGGAAAAGGATCGCACGGCGGGTAGGGCGGAGACGCGGAGGGATAGGAGAAAGGGGGAGCGGAAAATTTTGGGATGTTGGGTTTTTGAGAGGGCTAAGGTGAGGAAGGTGGGGGGAGGGGGGGGTGCGGTGGGTGAGTGGGTGGTTGATGATGAGGTTGGAGGTGATGATAAATTTCTCGTTGCATTTCGGAGACTGGCTGGCTGGCTGGCTGCTGGGCATCACGTGATTGGGTCCGGGGATGAGCTCCGGCATACGTCAGCGAGGGGAGGGATGTGATTGGGTGGCGGGGCCGAGGGTATCGGAGAGAGGCAGTTGCTGTGATTGATATGGTGAAATTTATAGGGTATGATTTATGAGTATTTTATATACTTACTCAACCTGGGTCGGAGCCGTATAATTTGGTTTGACTGTTCAATGGCGCTTCGTCATTCCCATCATGGCTGATAGTCAAGTCAGCACAATCGACCTTGTCCTCATTGGTCCTGGGTGGAGTCTGGGGAAGCGATTGAACCAGATCAGAAAATCCTGATATAATAGCAGTATGATAAATATCAGCTAAACACGAGTATGAGATCTACATAAATCTTTTGATAGTTTTAGAAAATTTACCCTGAAATTCTACGTACTACACATGAACCAAGTCCATTATGCAGGAGATCTTACCCTGGACAGACGCTCCAAGGAGTGTATAATTCAACTGCCGATCTAATGTGTCAGATACATTAGAAACCTTGTCGATGAGTTTTGCAAAAAGCGGTATAAATTTATACGCGTTTAATTTAGAAGTTTAATGTAAGGTTATTGTCAAGCGTGCTAAAATGTCCTCTGTTCCACCATATCATTGGGCTATCCTGATCTCGGCTCATAGCCCTGGGTAAGGTATATCACATTGAAATATACCTAGTGAGACGACGACAGACACGCGACTTACACAGAGATCTTCCCCTCCCTCGTCGCCAAGCCCTTCAAACGTCCCTCACCGCCATCCAATCAACAGCAGCGTCTAATTGTTATCTATCACCTCACCTACCACATCCGTCTATAGTCTCCGTGAAACAAACCAGCACTTTTGCTACCTGTACCGGCAGTCGCTGAGATAGGAAGGAGAATGGGAACTGCCATGATCGGGAATTTGTTCCTGGGCAATGAGCTTGTATCACCAGAGTGATTTGTCTGTGTAACACCAGCTCCTTCTCGTCTTTATAAAAGCAGCCATGGTCCCCTCTCTCGCCCAAGAAATATCATCTCTTCACTTCAACCCGCCATCATGAAGCTTCATCTCCTCCCTCTCGCCCTCTCGGCCTCGGCCTGTCTCCTCCCCTCTGAGTCTGTCCCTCGCTCGGAGCGCAAGTACGGCCTCTCGGCCAGACAGGCCCGTCCGGAACCCGACTTCCCCATCGGCACCGGCGACCGCTTCAACAAGGGCTCCGTCGTCCCCAAGGGCCTCTCCACCTCGGACCGCGACCTCAAGTCCATCCTCACTCCCGCCGAGGTCTCTTCCGCGCTGCAGGGTCTCGCAAAGTCCTTTAGCGAGGTAGAGCTCTTCAACGCGCCGTACGAGACTCACGAGGGCGTCCGCACTCTCGGCGCTACCATCGGCAAGGACCCCAAGTTCTTCATCATCAGCGGTGCGCATGCCCGTGAGCGCGGTGGCCCGGACAATGTCGTCTACTGGCTGTCTGATCTGCTGCACGCGCGCAAGGCCAACAAGGGCCTCAAGTACGGCAAGACGACTTTCACCGCCGCCCAAGTCCAGAAGGTTCTTGATGCTGGCATCGTCGTTCTCCCCATCATCAACCCAGACGGTGTAAAGTACGACCAGGCGACCAACACATGCTGGCGTAAGAACCGTAACCCCGCGAGCGCAACCAGCAACCCTGCCTCGATTGGCATTGACATCAACCGCAACTACGACTTCCTGTGGAACTACAACAAGTACTTCAGCCCGCTGGCCGACCTCTGGGCCGTCGCGTCCGAGGACCCGGCGAGCGAGGTCTTCCACGGAACGGCGCCGGCCTCGGAGCCCGAGACCAAGAACGTCGTCTGGACCATGGACAAGTTCAAGAGCCTCAGCTGGTTCGTCGACCTGCACTCGTTTGGCGGCAGCGTCTTGTACGCGTGGGGCGATGATGAGGCGCAGACCAAGACCCCTACCGAGAACTTTGCCAACAAAAAGTTCGACGGACGCCGTGGTGTTCTCGGCGACGCGGAGACGGCCAACTCGACGTACAAGGAGTACATCCAAGCCAAGGACTTGTCTGTGCAGAAGGAGCTGGCCAACCGCATGAAGAAGGTCATGGAGGGCGCTGGGTCGACGCTGTACACCGTCATGGAGTCTGTCGGACTGTACCCCACGTCTGGTGCTAGTACTGACTATGCGCTCGGTCGGTACTACGGCAAGGCGTGTGGCCAGAGTAAGCTGCAGAGTTACACCATCGAGTTTGGCGAGGACAGTGGCTCCAGGGCGTGTCCGTTCTATCCCAGCAAGGAGCAGTACCACACGTGGATGAAGCAGGTTGCCTCCGGTTTGACCGAGGTTGCGCTGGAGGCGGCTGATACCCAGCCTGAGACCAAGAAGTGTTAATGATAGGCTGTACAGTATTCCTGGGTGATGAATTCATGATTGTGAGAGAAGACAATGTCTAAACACTGGTTAGTTAGTGAATGATACAATATCAAAAAACCTACATCGTCCAGTTCTCAAAACTGAATCTCTTCTTTCTGTATCAGTCCTTTCCACGTAGCACATCCCACTTCCAGACCAAACCTCATTGAGTGACAAAGGGGCATTTTCTGGACATCTAGATTATGTACACATCTCGCCTCCACCGTCAAGAAATTCGCCTCCCCTTTAGCAAAAATCCTTTGCCGCCTTCCTCATCAAAAAAGAGAACCTGTTCCTACAATACCGACGTTTCAAATGACCCGAGGCAACAAACAAAACACAAAATGATGCAATTCAATCGACGTCCCCCCATTTCCTTTTCGTGATATGGCTTCGCTTTGGAGGGTTTATCGGTATGGTTGGTCGGCGCGGATGGCAGCTGCGAGCTCGGGCTCCCACTTGTCTCCGTTGGCAAGGAGTTTCTCTGTCAATGTGTTAGTTTGAGTGTCGGCAAGTAGTGGCTGAGCTGGATCGAAGACAGCCTGGATAGAAGCAGAAAGAAAAGGCCGGCTGAGATTGGAAAAACAGCAGAATCGGATACGCACCCTTGTTGTACAGAAGCTCTTCTCGGGTCTCGGTGGCGTACTCGGCGTTGGGGGACTCGACGATAGCGTCGACGGGGCATGACTCCTGGCAGAAGCCGCAGTAGATACACTTGGTCATGTCGATATCGTACTTGGTCGTTCGGCGGGAACCGTCGGCTCGCTCCTCGGCCTCGATGGTGATGGCCTGGGCGGGGCAGATCTATTCGTCGGGGTCAGCAACTTGGCTGCAGCATCGCATTGAAGAAGGATTCTCATACAGCCTCGCAGAGCTTGCAAGCAATGCATCGCTCTTCACCAGAGGGGTATCGTCGGAGAGCGTGCTCGCCACGGAATCGGGGAGAGATGGGGCCCTGTTGCGGGTCAGTCGGGTATTCGATATGCGGATGCGTGTCTGAGCTTGTATACCTTCTCGAAAGGGTAGTAGATAGTGTAGCTATATCCCTCGTCAGCTACCTCATCAATCGGATCGGGGATTCCATCAAAACATACGGTGGCCGGAAGAACTGCTCGAGCAGGACATACATGCCCCTCGCCATCTCTGTCATGAGGAAAAACTTGCCCATGCGGTCCAGGGTGCTCTCCTTGTCCCACGTCCACTGCACACGCTTGCTCGTTCGGAAGTTCGACGGGGGAGGGCCGTGAGGTGTAGCATAGCCGCGCTGGAGGAGGCTGGCGATGGCTCCTCTGCTGGCGACGGGGGAGGAGCTCGAGAGGAGCTGACGTCGCGCGAGCATGGCGTGCATGGCCGGTACCATTTTTCTGGATTATTCTCGAGAGGGAGGTTGTCGAGGAGGAAGAGAAAGTCGGCACGGGGGTTCAATTGACGACCACAGGTCAATTGGCACGGCGGGAGGCGAGTATTTGACGTGATGGATGTGTTCGGCTACGAAAGTTGCTCAGGCGGGATTACAATTACAATGCTGGGCACCTGATTGGCGGTGATGCGTCCCGTGACTTGGCACGTGATCAACGTCAACGCAGCATCATCTAAGTGCCGCGGTTTGAGGATGAAAACCTCCGTAAAACATTTTGCCTGAATGAATCGATTGAATATGATTGGTTTTGATTTTATCTAGATACTGTAGGCCGTAAAAGTTGTGGTATCTGGTATGTCATCATGTCCGTATCCCATATTAGTCGTTATCTCGCCTCAGTCCTTGCGGCGACGCAGCTCTACATAAGTTTCCCCTTGTGAATTATACAATTCCACTACATGTCCAAAAACTCCGTCCAAATCATGTGATATCCTTTTTACTGATCCTGAGTCTCTTAGAAACTCTTCTCCCATGCCTGCCACCACAGACCCATATTGGCAGATACCAGCAGATCCAGCATCTTCAAGCCATCGGGGTAGATGATGAGTTTTCCCAGCTTGGCCCTCTTTCCACGATTGCCACCGCCGGCCTTCTCTCTACCCAAATCCAGATCGAATGGCGAGACCATGCCGTCGTGGTCATAGCCATCACCTCGTTCGTCTCGGCGCAGCAATTTGTTAAAGTGCCCCTGAAGCTGATTCTTGACTTCCTCGCGACCTTCGGCCGATTTAAACAGCTCCGCGGTGGGTAGGTTGAAGCGAAGCTCGCTCACGGGAATACCACCGCCTCCACCCTGAACATGGCTCTGGCCTAGCTCAGGGAGAGCATTGGATGGTGGTCTGTCATCGTGAAGGATGTGATAGCATCGCAAATTGCGACCAGTTGATCCAGTACGGAACTCGCATCTGCCATTCCAGGGGCTCGTAAAGATGTATCCCCGAGGCCTCAAACCTGGACCTGGCTGCATCGAGATCTGCGACTGTGGCTCGACAGGTGACCCCCCATCAGCAGAATCGATCGACCCGACGCTACCTTGCCGACTATGTCGTCCGTCCTGCAGTTTCTCCCTCCAGTTCGATGTCCAACTCTTGGCATAGCCCATCGCAATCTGCCTCTGCATAACGACACCTCCATCCCTTGGCTGATTCATATCTGCACCTGGGCCAGCGTCGAAGCTTGGCCGCGTGGGCATACCACGGAACTTTCCATAGCCCAGAGTCTCAATCTGGACATTGATCGGAGGGTTTCCTGCATTGGGCGATTGCGTAACGGGTGGAACAGAGGTGAAGAGTGGATTCGCATCGTCCTGTTCTACAGGCGGTGCTTCTGACTGATAGGACGAGATATGGCCAACGTTCCACTGGTTTCCTGTACTTGGATCACGACGTATCAGAGCTAATGTGAAGGGCTGCTTTCCTTCATAGCTCTTTCGTGGCGACGGAGAACGGCTGTTATTATGTCGTTTGGGTTGTGGCTGTTGACTCATTGCTGCCATTCGCTCAAAATCCGTGGGTGTTGGGTATGGGGCAGGAGCAGCTGCATGAGGGCTTTGTAGTTCCTGTTCAGGCGCTGGACTCGATAACGGGCGAGGACCCAGGGGCTTTCGAGAAACCGAACCGATGGGAGTCTGAATAATGGGGACATTTTTCGGTCGAGGGGGTAGAGCTGGTCCAGGCTCATCAGATTCGGATTCATGGCCTGGCCATGCGGGCTTTGGCTGCGGCGCCAAGCTAGAATTTACCGAGTGACCGCGTCTTCGGGTTGCGTCATGGTGTTCATCAGGAACAGGGAGATGCTCGGAGGCTGGAGGTGTTATGGGTCTCGCGCCACCGGGCAAAGGCTTCCTCTTGATGTTTCGTAGCGAAGAGCTCTCGTCGCTCGAGGATCGGGGGTCGTCATCTCGCTGAGGTCGTGGTTCTAGGGAGGGTGCTTCGAAGTGGACGTAGTAGAGGCAGCTAGCGACATCTTCGGCGGTAACGTTTTTTAGTTGAGGCTTGAAGGGGGATAGAATGACATCTGGTTCATGATTAGTTGAGACCGGTGGGGTATAGGGAATGAGATGTCTTACCTCGAGTGCCAGGGACTCGGGAGATGTAGAGAGTCAATGGATCTTGCCTCTCCTGAGCAGGGTTGATGGGATACTGAGGCGGATTGCCTGCAAGATTATTGAGGGCAGTGAGAGACCGAGCTTCCATTCTTGGAGATGGGGTTGAATGTTGGAGTAGTGTTTAGTGTAGCTAGTGTGGGGGGGAGAGAGAAGAGCCGAGAGCGGGAATAGGAGGGAGGTTGGAGATGTAATAAGCAAACCAACACCTCCGACCTCTTCTATTTTTTGATCTGACAAAGAAGGTTCTGACAGGGTAGAGGAAGTAAGAAAGTGTAAAAGAAAAAGCTGGGGTATCAACGAGGTCTCGGTTATATTGGGCTGGGCTGCGAGGGAGTGAGTGATGATAAAAAGTCTGGAGCAAGCGAAGCGACGTGGCAGAAGATGATCTTGGCGCTATTTGCGAGGGCAGAGGCAACATCAAATAGGATCAGCCTTGCAGGAGAATGCGACCACGCAACGCAACGCGACATAGCAATAAAACAGAACAGCCAGACCCCTTAGAGAGTCGAGTAGAAGGCGAACGCCAACGTCAGCTCAGCCGGTGGTGGCTGTGCTGATCTCTCTGTGCCTGGACAACAGCGCAAAAAACGGCCGCCTAGTCTATTTTACTTTTATTATACGTGGCAGGGTCCATTTCTGACCGTTCTAAATGCCGAAATGGCACGTTTTCTCTATGTCGAGCCGAGGCATCTCATCTTGACTCTGGCGCTTTGTTTACTTTGTGGCACCGTCCTTTGTTTACGCAGCCTCTCTCTGTCATGGAATATCCTGCCTCCATTACTCGGAGCCCGGACGGGTGTGGAGACGTCCAACTCGGTAATGCCCGGACAGGGACGTCTAAGGCACTGCCGACGTCAGTCCAGGGGTGCCGGGGCCGTAAGGGGGCCGTGACACCCTCTGCTGACTCCGTGCACTGTGAGACATCACCAGGCTGTGGGTGAGAAATACAGTGCAGAAAGTCTCGCACTGTCCTTGGGTCATTCTTTGTGTCTTGTGCTCTCATCTCACCCTTGAGGTTCCAGTTCGAGGCAAGGCTTCTTCTGTTCTATTCTCAGTATCAGAGACTCACGCGTTGCATATGAGTGTCTCTTCAACCTTGGTTCTTATTATATGCCCTGCAAGGGTGCTGACCCATCATTAGTCCCAGCACATTGGTCCAATGCGACCATCACTTGCGCTTACATGGGAGATCCTAGATGACGCTCTCCACCAACGAATCTACAAGGCTGAGTTAAGGTCATAAACAGCTACAATGACGTCCCCATACGACGCATAAACTGCCAAGAGACTCATTTACGTCTAGGTAGGGTTTCCTTTTTTACTATTCTGTCGATCTAGATGGCTCTTGCGTGCCAAGAATGGAACTTTTGTAGTTCTATCACTGTCATCCGTTTACAACTGCCGGACATGGTATTCAGCTAGATACATCATCACTGTGGCTTTGCTAAACACTTCACTCGTCAAGGGATCTCCGACATAAACGCCAAGACGGTAATCTGCTGTTTCATTGTGATCGACTTGGTCATTGCTGGTCTCAACGTCTTCAGCTTGAGCTCAGAGCTCAAGCTTGTTGTCAAGCTTCCCCAAAATATACCAATCTCAGTCCTGAGATGACATTATCTACCATGCCTGGACTCCTTGCTGTCCCACTACTAGTCCCACATCACTGTCCTTCTCGCCCTCAACAACCTTCTTGATAAGTTCTCCCCCGACAGCCGGATCCCCAGCACCCGCCCTTTTCAGCAGCTCAGGGTCTCCCCCCAGCCCCGTAGCCAGGAAGCCCGGGCTAATACACCAGACCCTGACCCCGTCGACCTTGAGCAGATGGTACCAAGACAGCATCACCATGTTAAGCGCTGTCTTAGATGACCGATAAGCCACAGTGGTGGGGATGCCAGGCTTCGGCCAACCTGTCGACACGGTGCCCGAGTCTGGCAGCTTGGTGAAGAACGACTTGTGACCGCCTGCGAGGGTGGATAGACCCGAGGTGAGGAAGAGGAGGCGTGGGGACTTTGCTTTCAGGAGAAGAGGGACGAATGTAGCAGTGACGACTTGAGTGCTCGAGGCGTTGACATCGTACGTCTTGTTGAACAGTTGGCGGTAGGCGGCAGGATCGCCGCCATCGGCGCCGGCGCGAGAGTCAAAGCTGGCTCCTGCAGCAGTCGTAAGCCTCAGTTTATCTTGTAATATTGCTTGACTCACCAGCGTTGTTGACGAGAACATCAAGTTTGCCATACTTGGATTTGACCGTCTCAAAGAGCTTGTTGATGGAGTCATCATCAGTAATGTCGATCTGAACAGGCTCGACACTGCTCTTGGTAGGAATCTCGCTCTTGAGCTCGGCGATAGCTTTATCGGCGTTGGAAGGAGTGCGGCTGCCGAGAAGGACATGATATGCTTTTGGAGAGCGGAAGAGAGCCTTGACGGTCTCGAGGCCGATGCCTGTGTTGGCGCCGGTGATGAGGACGATTTCTTTGTTGTCAGCCATGTTGATGCACCAGTCTAGAGAATATGGAAGATAGTTCCAAGGTAGTTGATGGTATTGAGATTGAGATCGAAATCAGTTCGACATGAAGCAGAGCTTAATACTTTATATACATTGAATGCTGTTTGTGACCGTGATTCACAATCACAGGTGTACGGCGCAGTCGCAGTCGCAGTCGCAGTCATATCACAGTTACACTCGCGTGATTACGCGAGTGCAAGAATGAACGGATTTAAGGATTGAAGGCGAGCCCACAAGGGACCTTGGATCCTTTAAGCTTTCCACAAATCGAATCTTTATTGGTCATCTTGTTCTAACGTTGCTTATTCCCCGTCCTAGGTTATCTACATGGCACGTTAGCGTGCGGAGGCCGGAAGCGGCGGGTGGATCTCGCGGCCGGAGATATCGTCCCAAGATTCGGGGTCCGGGGGACAACTTATGCCGAAACGTTCGGACACGGGACAAGTGGTTCATCAAGTTGAACATGTGTATATATATACTTGCCAAGCTTCGCGTTTACTTGCCGATTTACTTTGTGCCTTGTCTTGAGTGGCCGCATCGGAAGGTGACCGCGATGGCTTAGTTTGCTCAGGCCGGAGTATTTTGCCGGCTTCTACATCGGGGCATGATCCCGACGGGTAACGTTAGATTGCTCTTGTCTGTATCTCAGTGACGTTTGATAATAAGAGTTCTGGCTAAAACTAAGACTCTTGATAATACCCCGCATCAGCTTGATCTACTACCCCGCGGTGTCGTATTGCATTGCATCACTGCTATACTAAGCTTCCTTCAACTACACGTCTACAACCCATCTTCAACGCCACCATGTCCCTCAAAAGAGTCCTACTCGTCGGCGCCAATGGTACCCTTGGCACAAAACTTCTCGAAGGCCTCGTAGCCGCAAACTCGTTCGACGTCTCAGTCGCCAAGCGCGAATCCTCAACCTCAACCCCTGCCCACGGCTTTATCGTCACCATCCCTGATGACCTCTCTGTCGACGGGCTGATCCCCATCCTCAAGGGCCAAGACGTCGTCATCGCATCCTTCCCGCTCAAAGACGTCAATCAGCACCTGCGCCTCGCTGAAGCCTCCGCCAAGGCCGGCGTTATGCGCTTCATCCCCGCCGACTTTGGAAGCTGTGATGCGCAGAGCGACGAGGCGAAGCGGCTGCTTAAGCTATACCGTGATAAAGACCTCGTCCGGAACAGGGCGATAGAGCTGGCGAAGGAATATCCCGGCTTCTCGTGGACCTCGCTCGTGTGCGGGCATTTCTTCGACTTTGGCATTCGTTGTGGTCTGCTGCATACTGATCTTGAGACCAACACGGCCATTATCCTCGACAAGGGCGACGTGCCCGCCTCGGCATCTACACTGCGTCGCGTAGCCGAAGCTCTAGTCGCCGTGCTCAAGCGTCCTGATCACACTAAGAATAGACTTCTCTACGTGCAGAGCTTCTGCAAGACGCAGCTCGAGGTGGTGGCGGCGCTGGAGAAGGCCACAGGCGTGGAATGGAAGAAGGAACATGTTGATTCAAAGGAGTTTTTGCAACGAGAGGTGGATAAGATGGCGGTTGAGTACAACAAGCATGCGATGGAGGAGATTGTGTTTGTGCTGGGGGCGCTGGATGCGAACTGGCCGACGAGAGATGCGTTTGCTATGAGGGAGTTGGAGCTTGAGGATGAGAATATTGACGAGGTTGTTCAGGAGGTTGTGGATGATTGGCGGAGAGAGAAGAAGGAAAAGCAATAGACAAGGGATACACGATCATGAGTATTAGATGTTGATACAATAAAAGTACGAGTATTGCACACATTTGTTCTGCAAGCCTTCCATGTTAAAGAATCTCGATATGCACTTGGTGCAATATAAAGGGGAAAGAGTCTTGAGGCATAACTTTGCACTGAATTCTGTAATTATTCAAAAGGCTTATGGCATTCTAAGACAGAAGCAATTGCCTGCTAGACTTATAGGGGGTTGATTATATCCATTAGAGCATATGATGCAGTCTGATATCTATTATAAGAAGAGACTGATCGGTTGATGAGCCAGTCTGGTATGGATCGGATCCATGGTCTTGATGCAGATCTTCAAAGACATAGATAGATCTACAAAATGCTAAATATAGCAGACACATTCTCAGCTCTACTGCACACACAACACTACCATCATAGGCCCCAAAACCAGCTATTTCATCATCATTCTCGTATTCAACAACAAACCTGCATCTCGAAGCTTAATGCGGCCGGCCAAGAGTGATGGCCAGGGTCTCCTTGCGCCAATCCCCTGGTCATCATTCAGCCGCAGCCCAATCCGTGCATAGCTCACTTACACGATTTACATCACTCGACGATCTTTTCATTCCGACGCTCCGATGTTGCATTGTGCTCAGACTGGAGCTAAAGTTAAACGCCTGTTAATAGATACTCACATTATGAGCTGTGCTGATGATCTACGTGTTTCAAGCATGCAGGATCAGAGCCACTTGCGTCGAAGTTGTTGTGCGGAAGAGTATATAGATACTGATTCTCTCCTAAAATTGTATGTCACATTTGAGTCTTCAATAATTGTATCATCATAAATCTCTACGAGTATCGTAACCTAGATCTCAAATTGAAGCTTTGATCTATTCTCAAGAACTACCCAAGTCGACCATCATGTTGTCCTTATACATCCTCACAACGCTCCTCGCAATGTATCACTCTCAACCCTTCCTCCACCTCATCAACTAACAAACCACAGATCTCCCTCACTCGCCTACAAGCCAGCACCCACCACAAAGCCCTGCCCAACCGTCACAACCACCAAGTCCGTTTGCTCAACCTGTATCACCCTTGACTGCATCTCCATCGAGACAATCTCCATCCAGCGCCACTGCCCAACTAAAGTCCCCACGGTGACGAGGAACTTCCCCTGCAAGAAGTCAAAGTGTCCCGGCGGCTGCGTAACCTCATATGCCTACGCTTCGCCGTACGGACCATCTGCGTGTCCGACTGTCACGGAGACCAAGACTATCTGCTCTACGTGTGTTAGACCACTGTGCCTGGCGCTGGAGACGGTGAGCTCAGTCTGTGGATGCCCAAAGACGCCGGCGACGGTGACGACCGAATTTCCGTGTGCCGGGAAGTGTCCGGGTGGCTGTGGGACTGAGTATGTTTCTCCTACTGTGACGCCGAATTGTAGGGAGTAGAGGATGGTTGTTGCGGGATTGTGGTTAGGTGAGGTTGGTGAGAGTGGCTGGTTGAAGATGGGGTTGAGAAGGATATTGCAACTATTGGTTATTAATTGCAAGGCTAAGCACGTTATGTAGGATATTTGAAGAATGTATGTGCAGCTGATATGCAATAATAATTGAATCACTTAGGCTAAACTGACGATGGTGGATATTCCATCATTTACACCTGGCCACCATCTTATCCGAGATAACTCAGCGCATTAGCATCCAGGTTTTATTTCCTAGGATAGTGAGCCTTTCATTCTGTCGATTAACTGTTCATAAGTGAATATTGATTCAATACCAAAATTAACAAGGTTAATCAACATGACCAACCATCCTGGGGCATTGACACAAATGTCTTAGACATACACCAGCCAACCGTCCGCCACAATGTGACCCTTATATGCCGCCGTTTGGAACGAACACTTAAAAGGTTTTACTGTAGTAGTTATACATCTGTAGGATGTGGCGGCTAGTCTCAGACATAGTTGCATTCTCGGGAACGAGAATGTCGTGATTAGACGACAACAAGAGGTTGGGATGACCAAGAGATATATAAGACGCCATGTCAGTCGTATCTTGGCTCGAACTCGTCAACAACCAGTTCGTACACAATCTTAGAATCTCAAGAACAAACCTTCTACAGAATCTCACCTCTCAAATTATAATGGTCAACATGTCTCGACTCATCTTCCTCAACCTCATCCTCCTCACAACAGCCCTCCCCCATCCTCCACCCTTCGAATACATCGGCTGCATCTCATCCACCTCAACACCCTTCTCAACCACCATCTCACTCCCCTCTCCTTTCACAGCCTCACAGTGTCTCCAAGCCTGCGCTGGAAAAGCCACCCTCATCGCCATCGGAGGTGAGAACTGCTTCTGCGACGAGAGCCAAGATGGTGCTTCTGCGGCCTTTGAGCTCGTCGATGAGCAGCGCTGTGGGATACCTTGCATCCCAGATAACGAGGGAAGTGGCCGTTGCGGGGGAGATGGAGCGCTGAGCTTGTATCGTATTCCTGGCAGTGATACACCTGTAACTGCGTCTACTATTCCTCCGATTCTACCGCCTTCTTCCTGTCCGACTGGGGGTTGTGGTGGTCGCTCAACTCCTACACCTATTCCTGCTCCTATTCCTACTCCCACAGTCCAACCGCAAAAGCAAGCTGCCGGGGCCGCTAACCCTTGCGTTGCTGGATGGTGTCGAGTAGTGAGCCCCATCCCGCTGGCAACTCCTGTTGCCAACAACTCAACTGCCAACCCTTGTCCACCACAAGGATGCGCCGGTAACCAAGCTGCTACAAATCAGACACCGAGCGGCCCTGCTGCTCAAGACGCGCCGGGACTCGCGAGCGAGAGTCCGAGGTTGTACACATCGGGTATACTATCGGGTATTGTCGCTGTTATCTTTGGTTTAAGCTTGCTGTGAGGATATAGGCTTGTCAGAAGGAAAAAGGACAGAGTCATTCGCTTGCATATGGTTGCTTAGGAGTTGACGGTTGTACATGATTTATGACTTGAATGAGGAGCACTAGGGAGTTATGAGTAGTTGATCAATTACAATACATTGTCAATTTCGGCCATTGACCTAAACAATGACTCTTCCCACAAAATCAGACCTTCATGAAGGGTATCGTGACAACCTGACCATTCCTACGACCCTATTACTCATTTTGGAGCCTGAGTCAAAGGCACATACCGAACACCAAAAAGCTTCTTCTTTGTAATCTCCCCATTTCCATCCTTTTCAATGCGCCATACATGCTGGCTATAGCCCATATCGTCATCATCGACGGGTATAAACATGCTGCAATTCGTTAGCCTTGTGCGTGTCGAAAGTCCAATCTAAAACTCACCATCCAGGCGCCTTTAGCTGCTCAAGCAACTCCTTATGAAGCTCGACCGCCGAAGCCCCAACGTGAATAACATCCCAGCCCTTCCCCTCGCTTTTCTCCCCCTCCCTCGGCCCCTCAACCCACCCCTTGCGACCGTCTCCAAACCTAAATCTCACCTTTCCACTCTCGAGAAACTTCCTGCCCTCCTCGCTCTTGGCCATGTTTGTCTCGCCTAGCTCCTTCAGCTCGCGGATATGCTCGAGTCCCACGACGAGTCCCTTTTCTCCG
>JABFFF010000224.1:42722-192756 GCA_013623665.1 Fusarium sublunatum | reverse complement strand
CTCACCCTCTCTCCCCCCTCCAAAATACCACAACTAACACCCTCCTCAGGAATTCGCCGAAATCTCCCAGAACCCTCCCGAGGGCTTCACCGTCTCCCTTCCCCCCAGCGAATCCATCCACACCTGGCACGTCACCCTCACAGCGCCGCCCTCGACGCCCTACTACCCGGGCAAGTTCGGCATCGTGCTTAATCTGCCCACCGACTACCCTTTCAAGCCGCCCGTCGTCAAGTTCGTCACCCGCATCTACCACCCCAACGTGACAAACGACTCGCTCGGCAACATCTGCCTCGGCCTGCTCAAGCCCGACGCCTGGAAGCCTAGCACCAAGCTCTACGCCGTCCTCGAGGCCCTCCGCAACCTCCTTGAGGAGCCACAGCTCGATAGTCCCCTTGAGGAGCGCATCGCCCAGCAGTACCAGTCTGACCGGCCTGCCTTCGATCAGGCTGCTAAGGCACATGTTGAAAGCCACGCTAAGGGGCAGCCTGTGTTTCCTCCCACTGCTTAAGCCAGTTCTGATGGCGAGACATGGCGATTATTGAAGAGAAAGGAAACATGTCGCCAAGAGACTTAAGATAGAGAGATGGAGGATAGCCTCGTCAAGTCTATCTCTGGTCTTGGCACGAACGTCATTGGACAGTCCGAGACACAAGGTTCAGAACGCAATTTTGCGAGAACACCATACAATCATGAAACAATGTATCACCTCGCCAAGGTTGCCGGATCAGCTGTCTCAGCTTTGGGCATGGTAGGACAGGAGCCGCTACTGCGAGACATCAACAGAGCACGCGTTGCCAAACAGCTATCATGTAAATTATCTTTCATTCCATTAGGGTATCAAAAAAGTATCCCCCAAATCTACTCCTCAACAATAGCGTTCTACCCAGTTCATACGTAATTTTTGCCCCTATCTATATGAAAACCAAACACCTCCTGGGCTTTGCCAGCCCTCGCATCCTTGCCATGCCCCTTTTTGTGAGGTCTTTCCCCTGCAAAAGTGCCCTGGGGTTGGTGGTGCTTCTTGGTCTTGTCGCAATGCAGCCGTAAACCATCGTCATTAGGTATAAAACAATGTTCCTTTTTGGGTACCATTCCATCCTGCGCATTCCAACCGCCAAACGCTGATCCCTCCCCGCTGTTTTGAGACATAGTAAACAAACAACATCCGAGCGTTACGGATAGTTGACAGACTAACAAAATGAAATCAAGAATGAATGGAATGAAAAGAGAAGAGAAAAAATGCAGACACGATGCCGGCTAAATTGACAAGTAGACAATGCCTTCCAGTAAACGCCATTCCATGAATAGATTCAGCGGCTCTCACAGCCACGAGGGCCGGAGGCTGGTGGGTGCCGAAGAGAAACAGAAAATCGAAAGATAGAGGAGAGAGTTGAAGGAGTGTATGGGTTGAAAAGCGGGAGTGTGAAGAGTCTTGGTGTCGAATGTGTATGTCCCAGTAAAAGACAATACCCTTCCAAAAGTAGGCGTCGGACTATTACTGATTCCAAGTCTTGCCTTGGCGTACGCGATCCAGCTGCGCCTTGGCTCGGCGTTGCTGACGTTTTTCGTCGATTTGGACCTGGCTAAGATGTCCAAAGCCATTCCGTCGCTTGAAGCATGCCTCCATGAGCGCATTGGCGTCGATCAGTCGACGTGGCATCGCCTGCACCACACCAAACATCTCCATGGGGTCCGTCACGGATTTGATCTCATTCTCGCCTTGCTTGAAGATGGCCAGGGCGATTCTGAACAAAGTCTTGGAGCCTTCGTAGAAAAACACGTCCCATACTCGGAGAGTAGTCTCAATAGGGAGTGTTCCAATGAAGCAGCTCATGAACCATGCCGTCATGCAAAGTGTGATCGGTGGGAGTCGGTCCGTTGGCGTTGACATTCGTGCAAGTTCCTTGCGCCGCGAGCGAGTAAGACGGAGCGATTTGCCTGTTGATGGTCGCGAATTGGGCTCTGCCTCAAGCTCCCCACCGACCTTGTCCCAGACAGCAGGCATCGAAGTGCGCATCTCCGTCATGAGAACTCCTAGGTCGATTTTGGATCCCTCGAGGCTCATCTCGTGGGTTCCAGGAAGATAGATGCGTGTAATGACGTTGAGCAGCCAAAAGCATTGCTCCTCCGTGTCAACAAAAAGGAGCAAGAGACCAGCTAGGAAGTTCAAGCTCTGACAGTACCCAATTCGTGGGTTATACACGGCAAATGCGGTAAGCACACGGCGTAGGGATGTGATAACGGGCGTCTCCCCATCGACATTGGGCGCTGGGCTCGAGCTGCGGTCAGAATCCGACATGGTCGTTTGGCTTTCTCGGGCGCTGCTCGATGCCGTCTCAACTCCACCAGGCGGCTTGAACTTAATGTTGTCAGGGAATGTGCGATGCAAGTCTCGCTCAATGGCCTCAGCATCGACAGTCTTGGCTCGCTTAGTTGTCAGCTTGTCGTAGAGACCAGAATGCTTGGCCAAGATAGCTGGTCCGCCTGCGTAATAAAACCAAGCCGCACCACGCCATTCTGGAGGAATGCCCTTTCGGACAAAACGTTTCGTCTTTGCGTTGGGGGCAGGAAATCGGTTAGGGTGATCAGTCATGAGAGCGTTATCCTTGAGGTAGGCATTCCACTTCCTCCTTCGACGAGCCAGATACTCGGTGTACCCGGCATTCCAGGTGTCGTATTGCTTTCGGGTGACATACTGGTTCTCCTTCTTGAAGCCGTACCGGTCACGGGAATCCGGATCCTCAATTTCAACGGGCTGTGTAACGGCAGCGGGTGGATGTTGAGATAGGGGTTGAGGCATAGGCGCAGGCTCGGGCTTGGGCTCGGGCTCCGATACGGTTTCTGACACAGGTGCGGGAGCGGGTGTAGGCGCTGATGCAGATGCGAAAGCAGGATCGTCGTCGTCGGAATCAGGGGTCTCGGGACGCTCGGTAGGCCCAGGGGCGGATGTAGGTGACACGATAGGGGGTGAAATAGGCGAGGCGATTGATGTGTGGTGAGGAGTAGTAGGTTCAACAGCCGGAGTAGGCTGTTGTGAGTTAGTAGAAGGCTCTGAGTCCAGAGACTTGGCCGAGTCGCGCTTCTCGTTCATTGCACGGCCGTAGTTCTCGGCGATATGGGGAACAGATGAAATAAAGGCTGGGTGGCTAAAAATCATCTTGGACATTCGGATTTCCATATCCAGTGTCGCATCAGATTCCGGAGCTTGCCGTTGAGGAAAGTCCTCGTCCTCAGCAGTATCTCTCTTACTCCTGCGTAGCCCCATTTCCGAGTCTGATGTTACAGGACGGTTGTTTGTAGAGTTGTTGTCAAGGTAATTTACGTCGTCGTCTTCGTCGTCGTCGAAACCTTGCTCGTACATGCCCATAACATCCTCGATACTAGGTTCGTCGTGGTCAGGGTCGAGCTCGTTATCTGCTTCTGCTTCTGGGCCAGCTTCCGGCTCCGCGTCGCCTTCTGGGTTATGGTACAGTGAATTGACAGAGCTATCCTTGGTGAGGACGCTGCTTCTCTCGGTGACTGCAGTTCCAGGAGCAGTTGATTCTGTGAATTGAGAGCGAAAGCTTGAGCGAAATTCTTCACCACTCATCCACGGGGCGACAACAGGGCTCGGTGAAGCCGAGCCTCCGCTGGTGTAGCTTAGAGGCGGCCGTGCGGCAGATGATGTCGCACCATTGGCCGTCCGAGCACGGGAGGGCCTTGGGTCATAGAATTCGTTGGGTGGAGGCGAGAGGACGGATTGGTAAGTTGAAGAGGACTGACAGGACGATACTGACGGGCCGCGAGGACGTGTGGGCGGAGGCCATAGGGGATGCTGAGAAGACGTTACAAGCTCCAGGTGCTGGTCAACAGGACTAAGACCCGGGGGGTTTGAGGTAGCTGGGGCGTTGTGGATAGCTCGGGACCTAGCCGCGTCTGTGATTGGCTGGCGGATGCTCTGCTTCCGCGGCCGCGAGAAGTTCTCCACGGCGGTTGGAAGGCTGTCGTAGGCGCGCAGGTCAGCCAGTGACGACTTGGATGTCAGAAATGTCGGGGACGTGTTTCGAGATTCAACAGGCGTGCTTGCCGCAGTGTCGTAGCTGAGTGGTGACGGCGAATGAGGCGGGTCGAATGGCGATCCGGCGCGCATAAATCTTGACGGATTGGACATGGAATCCCATCTTGGTGACATAGGCAAAGGAGGTAGCTGTGACAGCGACTCGTCTGATGGCTGGCGAGTATGGCGGTAAGCGGAACCAAAAGGCACTACATGGACCCGAGGCGATGCTAGCGGCGACATCATAGGCGAAGTCAGCGGTGAAGCATAGGGTGATGCATCACTTGTTGAAGCACCTGGCACAAGGCTGTTGTCGCTGTCTCGTTGTCTATTTCCAGGAAAGGCAAATTTCCCTCCCCTTGGGTTTGGGGAGCCCGAACGGTCGGCAAGAGAAAGGGCGAGGGGTGGCATGGCGTGAGACCCTTGGCGGTTTGAGGACTAGAGATGCTGCTGCTGGGCGCCAGAGAACGGCAAAATCTTTGGTCGCCCAGCGGGCAGATGTAACTGTTTCCAGAATTGAGGCACGTTTCGTATGCGAGGCTATCGGGTTTTGAATCGTGATTTCGTCGATATAGGTCTCGGGATTGGTGGCGGATTTAGTCGCTTTGCTGCCGCCTCCTGCAAGGTGCCCTGACCGTAGCAGCACAAGGTTCTGGGAACGAATAATTCGGTTTCGAGAAAAAGTAGCAACAGCTCTTGGCCATCGCTATCGGAGCTTGAACTTGCAAATGATTGTATCAGCGACAGTCGAAAGGTGGTGTTGTCTGCGGGATCGGCTAATCGTGGGCGATGATCGTTTTTCGAACTTCGAAATCCAGCTGCAAGGACAGGAATAACCTCAACCACAAGCACAGCTATCGAGGCAATCAAGAGGCCGACGTTAGAAAACGAGTGCAAGATCAGTTGCCCTTGGGAATGTTTCGGTGTGACTTGGTTATAGTCGCCTTTGAAAAATGATGGGGCACAGTCGAGACCCCACGGTTAAAGAACGAACGCCGAGTCTCGTCTCAAACAGACAAGACAACCCAGTCCAGCCGGCGTCCGCAAAAGTGAGCGGAAGAAGGAAAGAATGACTTCAGTTGATGCTCCAGAGCAGAGCAAGAACAAGAGCAGAAAACTCGCAGGCAGGTACACCAGATTGCACCCTGCACGGAGCGTCGACGGGGAATCCGGATTGGCAGGGCGGGTAGTTTGAATTTGGCGACCAGGATGTGCTGTAGCCCAGGCCAGAAAAGCACCAGGGTCCCGTCGCTAATACCAGGGAGCTTGGCCGCCGCTGTAATAAGATTCCGGGACCAAAGGGAGAAACGACAAGGCCCAAACGAGTGATAGCACCGGGGATCGGAAATGCAATCGATGATAAACTTGGAAATCGAAAGGCTAAAGACGAGCTCGGTCTTTGAAGCTTTGAGAGTTGGTCCTGATCGAGTAAAAAAGTTGGTGGACGCAGTTGACAGCCCAGCCCAGCCCAGCCCAGACGCTGTTGGAGACAAGAGGGATCCAGGGAATGGAAACGACCGAGACAAGGGAGAGCGACTGTGAGTGAGAGCGAAGAAAAGTACCAGCAGTCGCAGGTGGCGCGCGGGGGAAGGAAAAGAGGCCAACCAAGATGGCAAAAAGCACGTCAAAAAGAAAAGAAAAAAATGATGTCGTCCAAAGGGGGGAAGGGGCTGACAAAAAAAAAGAGGCCTGCCAAAAGTGTGTGTGACGGCTTGCGTGCCTCGTGGCTTTCGAATGTCGAGACGGCGTCTTTTCCGTTTGGCTGTTTGTCACCCGTCTTTCTCGAATCTACGTATCCCGTCCCAGGGTGAAAGAAGAAAAAATGCGTCGACTACTATAGCAAGCTCACTTCCATTGGCCGAGTTCACAAGTGTCGTCCCCGGGGAAGCACCTTTTGTCGGTTCGTTTGCTGGGTCCCTTCAGCTGGGAGGCCCATTTGCAGACTAGACTGATGGTGAGAAGGGGGGCAATTATTGAGTCAGTCGACCTAAGCAATGCTTAGAAGACGGGGTATAGACACGATGGTCAGGGTTATGGTTTGGTGGGATAATACAGATTCAGATTAGATTGGGAAGCAATATGATGATATCGGGTGAATTGCGCATGTGAAAGAATATGCTTAATAGCCTCGCGATCTTGAAAGCTTGTGACAGGCGGCGGCGAAACTCTAAAACTGGCCATATGCGAAAAACGATGGT
Organism: Fusarium sublunatum; assembly: GCA_013623665.1. NCBI lineage: Eukaryota > Fungi > Ascomycota > Sordariomycetes > Hypocreales > Nectriaceae > Fusarium > Fusarium sublunatum. The sequence goes on along the minus strand of JABFFF010000224.1, from coordinate 186,522 downwards.
CGTGAATACGAGGATTTATGGAACAAGACAAGGGAGAGAAAGCTGTAGATGATTCAGTCTTAACCAAGCCGGGAGGCTGAGAGACACAGCTGTCAATGGAGTGTTTGTGATAAATCTCATCAAGAGCGTAGGGCGACTGGAAAAGAGCAAAGATCAGCAGAGGAGCAAGCAGCTGCTGATATCACTTTTCACAACTATCAATCAATAATCTCATCTATACTACACGCGCTATGATGATTGACTACCATCTGATCCAATCCAACCCTAGAGGCAGGCTATACCATCAGGCAATGCTCCCTTTGGTTCGTCTCAACCAGCCCAGTCTCATTGGACTTGCAACGACCTTCCACTCTCGACCATGGGATGCCAATTAAACCTGCCCCTCACGCTTGACATAATTCACAGTCATGGTGTGTTTCGGTGAGCTGTGCCTTGTGTTGCAGTTGCAGTCCCGTAACACCACCTCAACAATTCAGAGTTGAAACTAGACGAGAGGAGGGCTGCCACAGGCTATTCAGCTCATCATCCAGCATCATTCTGAGCATTCCATACCATGGAAGAAATCTGAAAACCACCGTTTGAAGCCGTCCCTCCAGCTGTCGCTAGCACACGCTCCGGCAAAGGGACCGGCCCAAAGGCGCTGCACCGTCTCGACGGGTCCCTCCCGTTAACGTCTCTCGGTTCACCAAAAGCACACAAGCGGCACCGCGGGCTGGGTGCCCGACTGGCAATTACCCACATCGGGTAGTCATCTCCCCTTTGCTAGTGCGAAGGCTTTTGTTAGGCTTGTTACTGTTCCTGTGGGGGACATAAAACATGTCGATGCTCGTCAGTCTCATGTTTTTTGTCCCCCACTAGCTCGGACTTGGAGGGAGCAAAAAGAAAGTCAACCAAGTTGATGGCGTCAAAAAAGACACAACAAGAGTGGAGGATGAGAGAAACACATCCAATGAGATGCATTTGGTTCCTGGATCTTCCACCGTTTCCTGCTGTGGCTGCTGCATCTGCAGGGACATGATGCAACCCTGTTTTTCCCTTTCTGTATCCCCATGCCCTCCACAAGGGCTGGGAAATTGGTGAGAACAGCAGTCAGCCGTATCAACGACATTTATCCGCCTGTTGAATTACGCCGCTCGACCACAGCTCTTCCAAGGCACAGCAAACCAAACACCACAAGCTCCCGCTTCTGTTTCCTCAGCTTCAGGGCACATCCCAGTCGTTCCGAGTCCCAAGTTTCTGGGGCCGCGTTGCGTCGCATAGCATCGTGACGTAGCGCAATAAGATACCTGAAAACTGAATGAGAAAGAAAAGTCCTTACCTTACGGGTAAAATAGGTGACCAATCTCGATTTGCAGAGCGATTATTGTGTCCCAGCGATTCATTCATGTGGAGGACAGCAAGATCAGCAATGCAGGATTCCTACCCTTGCTTCCGGTGAGCTTCTGGTTGAATTCTAATTCCTGGATCTACAAACAGAATCGAGATGACAAGCAGGGATTGTGTGACTATCCCACTCGTCCGTCTCGCTCCGTGCTCCGTGATCATCTCGTTGACGCTGACAACGCAGGACAACGCACAGAACTCGGCGAGCCCTTGCGTCCTCTCCACTTGAGTCTTCAGCATTCAACAGGCATATCCTGAATGTTGTGCATGACAATGACCTCCATATGGCGGCATGGAGTGAACTCGACATCAGACTCCGTTTCTTTACTTTAGCGCATTGATTAAGCAACCACTCAAGCGGAACAACAGACAATATCCAATCTCATTTCCTCCGCAGAACAAAGTTTAAAAAAGTAAAAAACAAGTAATCGCGTCGGGGTCGGAAATAAGCTTGACAGTCTAATGAACAGAGCGCGTTTTTCTGGAAACTTTTGAAGAATTAACTTCCCCGCTTTTTGATGGGAAAAGATCCTTGTCCAGCTGCCTTGGAAGTGGAAGTGCTGAGCTTGTCTCCAGGGGTGAATAAGAATTATCTTATTATCTTTCAAGAGTATCACAAGATCTTTATTTGATTGTGAATATTTTTAAAAAATATTTTTATATGTAGCTGTGTAGATGTAGTTGTAAATCTTGTAAGGAACCTACCTAGGTAGGTAGGGACGTGGAAGGCTGCTATTCCACCTCCTTGTCAAGCACGAGGCATTCAGGCGGAGACTGACTTGCATGTGAGAATGCAAACAGCTGTTGGCTCGTCTGCAGCAGTAACCTAAGGTTAATTGCAGGATCATGAGGCTTATATGGGAATTCGTCATTATTGTGCGTTGATGTCGACAGGCAAACAAATGCTTTGACAATATGCAACTTCACATTCCAGTCTAGATACTCGGCGAGACAAGCAACTGAACTGTGCATATCAAATTCATGCATGTCTGAAGTCCATGTCTGTTGCTCATCTCGGTAATTTCCACAGTCGTCTCTCCACTCCGAACCACCGGGTCAACGTGCATCCCCATCGTCATTACCCGTCGCCCTGGAAAAAGTCCCTTTTTTGTTTACCTTATTCAAACCCAATGCAAACAAAACACCACGCGTCGCACCGCGTCGACTTACAAAAAAAAAAGACCGAAAGCACATGCCACATGGAGAGCTACTCGCCAACGGATCACGCCTCGTTTGACACTAGCAGCCTCAAGTCATTCAGGACGATGCGATTGGCATTTCCACATAACGGCTCCCGTCTTGGCCTTGCGATGGTGGTGAGAAGCCACGCAATTGATCAAGCTAGTTAGCTGGTGTTGGCTGTAGCAAGTGGACGCCCAGCGTTCAGGGCTTTTCAGCTTCTTTTCAAGGCGAAATGATTCGCTCCGTGACGGAGGTTTCAGCTTGTCATCTTGTCCCTAAATACTCCGTCGTAGATTGCAGATGACGAGTTGGCTATCGTAGCAATCTGCTTCCATCGATGAGAGGATCAGTGGTCGAGGTTTGGTGTATCACCATTGAAGCCTCCGACGCATCTCCCATCTCTTTCCTTACAAATTGAAGCAGATAGTTGAGTTGGCAATACGCCTCGACCTTGCATGCCTTTAGCATCCCGTGATTTGGCAAAGATAAATGAGTTATTGCTTCTTGACGCCTCTCATCAGCCATGACAGGCCATTTAATGCAAGACTCTGGGCGGAATCAAAAGTGCGCCAACAGGAACAAGCAGAGACACGGTAAGAAAGCAGGGAGGATAAGACATGGTGTCAGTTCACGCGTGAGACTGCGCGCATCTATGTCTAAGTTTTCTTTTTCCCTTGATACTTGCATTTCCGTTCTTTTCGCTACCAAATCCTCTTTCAGTAATGCCTGGATTGCTCGCACGCATCTTTCAGCCAGCGAGGAGCGCAGCATCAACCACATGGCCATTTATAATCTCTGAGCCGTGTCTTGATTATGCAGTTGAGCGGCGTTGAGCAGCACGAGTCTCGAATTAATCTGATTAACTGCAAATGAAGCAATACATCAGTTCATCAAGGGGGAGTCAACAGGCAGAGCAGGCAGACAGTTTGGGGAATCCGATGTATCACGACTCCAAGTCGTTCCTGTCCTCCGTTCACGTGATCCATCCGTCAAGCTCCGACGTGATGCAAGCTCCCCCAAGCTTCCCCTCCTCAGCATCGCATCACTGCCGCATCGATGACGCCAATTTGACCAATATCAGCAAGATCACCGAGCCTCCGGCTTCGGCTCAGGAACGGTACGGTACTTTCATTTCGGAATTGAATGAACTCGGCTCCGGAGAAACCAGTGCCGTCATCCGGTCTGGGTTCACCTCAGGAGTAAGGAGGCCCGAGCTTCCACAGCTCTTGTGAGAGCGAGATGTTACAGAGCTGTAACCTCCTTTCGTCCTTGTCAATCGCAGCCTTTCTCCCAGCTGACAGGGGCACAATTGTCATCAATGCTATGATGGATTTAGGCAGGGGAACAGAGGCACCCCCATGACTGATAACCAACCCAACATGAGAAGCTGATAAAACCCCAGTCTCCGAGACACTTCCATCCAGCTCCGTCCGGGCTGCAAAGGTGAAGGTCCTACGTCACGCATCTCGCGGCAGCTGTTTGCTTGCTGACTAGCGGGCACTCCCAGCCACCTCGAGTTCCCCAGCTCTGCTATTGTCAGCTCTGGCTATAGGTTCCCCCACTCTATGTATGAGACGGATACAGTTGTCTCTGCCCCAGCTGTCAAGTCATCTACAGAACTATATGTGGTCTTTTACCTTGATACCCCCAGCATGATGCGGTGGTCGCGGGGCTGGCAAAAGTCAAACCGAGATGTCACCTCGTTGCTTTCCGAGTACCGATAGCTCTGCGGAAAACAAAAGCTTCGTGTTGATTGGACGCCTACCAATCCGGACTTTTGCGCGTCGCCCTGATCGACTTGGCTGTTCGCAGGAGCGCAGCAGTGAGCAGACAGCCTAGCCACCCATACCATACCATACCATACCATACTCTTGGGACGGTACCTCGAGTTGTCGTGGTGCTTCCCTGCACTTGCATGTATTCCTACCTGAGTCTCGTTAGTGATATCCCTCATTTGATCATGGAGTGTACCCAGTGACGGCCGCAATTGGCCGGTTGAAAGCTCTCTCGCGCAAGCTCGCGGGCTTGTCTGTCCAAGTCGCCCTCCTCCTCTTGTCCACGCGCAGCGCAGTCTCTCCCACCCGCTGTTGTTCCCACTTCCCTCTCTCCTCTCTTGCTTGACCTTTCCATCTCCTGCTGGTTGGTACCTTGTTCAACCTTTTAAAACCCTCTCGTGCCCCTTCAGAGAAGTGTTTTGGTCTTTTGAACTTGTCAATCGCATCTTTTCGACCTGCCCCATTACATCACATAGTTCAATATCCATCACCATGTCCCGCAAGAGAAAGCAAGACGAAGAGGAGGAGGAGCTTGTCTCCCTCCCTGAAGACGATGATGGTGAGGAGGAAGAGGAGTATGTACCATTCGATTTCCTTTTACTATTTTCCTTGCGTGATTGTATCTTTTGCGGCATCTTCAATTGCCCAATCGCGCGTATGCGATGCGCGGCGCTATCTGTTGCGCAGTATCCCGAGTATGCGCGCGCGCAGTTGATGTCGCATACATGCATGAGATGCGATACGATACAATTCACGTCGCGACCAATCTCATCATATTCGCAATTCTCGTGATTTTTTTTTTATTTTTTTTTTTTTTTTTTGGTCGCATGAATCTCTCTTTGCATTTCGACAGTGCAATGTCCTGCTTGTCGCCAAGCCGCAACCGCATCATACTCATGACTTCATCCTGCCCATGATGTTGCGCTAATCATGATGCGAACAGGTACGTCTCTACCGCAGACGAAGAAGAACAGAGCGAAGAGGATGATGACGCCGAGGAGGAAGAGGATGCAGAAGATGAAGAAGGCGACGATGCCGAAGCTAAGGGTGAGTTACCGATGAAGTCCTGCGGAAGAGCCATCCTACTCAATCAGTCTGCACATGGCCCACAAACCATGGACAGACGATTTGATTCTCAGAACAAAGCGCTGACCATGATCACTCAGCCGAGCCTCCTGTAAAGAAGCGCAAGACGGCCGAGGCGTCCGCCCAAGAAGTTCCCAATGGCGACGCCGAGGACGACGCAGAGGAGGACGAGGACGAAGAGGCTGAGGCTGAAGGCGACGAGGAGGATGCCGAGGGCGATGAGGAGACTGCTGATGTCTCTGCTCCAGCAAAGGAGCCTGTCAAGGCTACCGAGACTTCCACCTCAGAGCCCAAGGCGGTTGCGGTTGGTGGCGACGAGTAATGTCGACGCGGCGACTCTTGTTTTGGATAGCAATTCGTTCCTTTTGAATACGTCTCACTTGATCATCGGTCTTGATCAATAGCCTGTCTCTTTGGATGTGTTGTAGAATTGGAAATGTATGACTGTATATCTTTGTTGCGTGTAGGATGACAGTGTATCATGCCGCGGTGATGCCACGAACAATTTTTCCGTCTTCTCACCGCACCTCTTATTCGGGATCCTGCCCTATCAATACGCCAGTCGATCTAGTACCTCAGGTTACGTATCATGCAAAGCAAATATGCCATGGAACTCAAAGAGATCTTGCCAAGGCAGATCCCAAGATCCAAGATCTACCCACGCAGTGTCCACTTACCGATCGCCGAAGCCACGTTTTGCCCAGACATGTATCCAAGAGAACCATGAACAGGTATCTCCAGATCATGAACAATAAAGGAAAAGGACGCAGAACCCCTGTGTCGAGGGGGTCGTTATTGGTTCAGGCTTGGGTAACTCCGCAACGGGTAGGGCTGAGGAGGATATGACTGAGAGTCATGATGTTTCTTTGGGGTTGTAGTCATGATGGGACGAGATTCTATAAAAATGACTCGAGGGCAGTACGAAGAGGGTGAGATAATGGTTTGAAATTTTCGTAGGGCAGCTATGATGTGTACACCATCTGAACGAAGCATGCTACCTCATTTCGTCTTTATTATCTGGTTTGGTCTAGGGTATCATCACGCCAGCGAACAACTCTTGAGGGGCTACTGCATTCAAGAGGATGACAGGGGCTAAAGTCGGCCTTTTTACCCCAGATTCTGCAGAATATCCCCTGCGAGTTAAAGGTAATGAGAACATATCCATTGCAAGGTGGGCGTGTCTTGGGAACACCCAAATCCTCAGCTCCTAGTGTTCTTTGCTTTACATCCAGTCAGCTTCAGATTTTCCACCTCTTTTGGTGCTTCCAAGCAAGAGGAATACATCAACTCGTCTCTAACAATATTAGTAACCCTCGGCTATTCTTACCCTCAAAGGAAACATCATCGTTAGCACCTCATTACTCAATAACCAACACAACGCAGAACATGATAGAAATCCCATCAGGCCCCGTGACCACCTCATGCAAAAAACCACAGGGCAAAAACGGAAATTGAACATGGGCTTTTTCCTCACCTCCCCAATCGCCGATCCCTTCGGCAGTCAGAAAAGAAGCCCTCTTTTTTCTTTTCCAAGGCAGACGAGATTGAGGTTAGTCAACGATACCCCATCCTTCACAAGGGTCCCATGTTCGCTCTGGGGATAAACTCAGACGTCACCCGGTTTTTATTTCTATTTTTTCTCTACTCCGGATCGCACTTAAACAAGACGACATGTGTAGAAGCAATACCTCTACATTTTTCATCTTTCATAGACTAATTAGTTTTCAGTAAAACAACTCATCGCTGGTCAATTTGAGTCAAAGCACATGGGAAAATTGCACCGCTCAAAAAAGCCACAATGAGTTGCTCTTACGTGGCTATTAGGTAGTCAATGGCCCGGATTTACTAAGAGAATGACCATCCTGGCCGGATGCCAAGACCTGTCTCCTCTTGGCCCCGGGGCCTTCTGAGTAACAGCAACCAACAGACCATCCTCTCGTCTAAGTTATCGACCTTTGTATTGGCCCCAAACTCTGACCTTGTCTACGGCATGGCCCCCCCCCGGAAGCCCCAAGCGACGACATGTTGTGATGCATCACATTGGTCATCATGGGGGTAACCCTCCGGTCACGGCTTGTCATGATGAGGCCCCGTCCCCCTGGCCTAGCCGTAGATACTTTGACACCACCCCCCGCCTTGTTGATGCTCGGGGCTATGCTTCCTATGTAGCATTTTCTAAACGTGTTGGTCCTTGGCAGAGCAAAAGCTGGTTTGGGCGCTGGTATAAAAGGGCACCAGCTCAGCCCGGAACAGACCCTATCAACTTGTCCCTGCTTTTTCCTCTGTAAACTCCGTCCCGGGTCTTCCGCCTACGCGAAAAAAAAAAAAAGAAAAAAAAAAAAAGACAGGAAAGACGAGAACAGAAACCGCATCCCCCCAAACAAGAGATATACAGTAGCTACGTTATGGCTTGTGGCTTGTCGACAGCAAAAGACAACCGACCAGCCTCGCGACTACGAGTCTGCCGCCTCCTTAACTGCCTATAACAAGAACCCCCCCTCTTAGAACACTCAGAAAGACAAAGAACACCAAGACGACGTTACCAGAAGAACCGAAACACCATCGGGATCGTCGTGCCATCCCCTCCGTGATGACGGGGTTCAAGGACAACCTCGTGCTAGTTCTAGTATTCGCGGACAACCGTTAAACAGCGGCCTACAATGATGATGACCTCGAACTTTCTCGAGACCGCCGGCGACGGAGACGGAGCTGCGCGGTTTGGTCGCATGCCCGATGACTGGATGAGTGGTATCGACACTACCACCATGCCCTTCTCCGGCTTAGATGCTTCATATGAGGTTTCAACAGTGAGTTCACCCTCCCTTCCTCAACCCGAGACAAGCGTAACTGACCAGAAGTTCAACAGCAGAACCCTCTTCATTCTCCAGAGACGTCTAGTCTCGACAACACCGTCTTCCCCTCCCCCATGACTGACTTTGCCTTTGGAGACTTCTCCGCTGGCTATGCTATCCCTCCCACGACGCCGGGCCAGTTCCCCGTCCATCCACCTCATCGTACTTCATCTACCTTTTCCGAGAGATACGAACTCTCAGGCAGTCCCTCCCTCGGCCCCGTCTGGCCCGCCCACGTCTCTCCAGCGGCCACCTTCCTGCCGACGCCGCCCATGGCAGACGAGCTATCCGCGGCCGAGTCCGAAGCCGGGGACGATAACCCCGACTCGGACTCATCCTTTACGGACTCTGAGCCAGCGTCAAAGAAGCGCAAGCGTCCCAGCAAGAGTAAAGCCAAGGCCAAAGACGCATCGAAGCGTAATCCCACACAGCTTCGCACCGCATCCCGCGCCCCCAAGAAGCGCGGTGCCGAGGCTGCGCAGCCCAGACACCCTAGCGAGACGACTGAGGAGGTCAAGGCGCGCGCTGCACACAACCAGGTAGAGCAGCAGTACCGCAAGCGTCTCAACGCCCACTTTGAGCGGCTCCTCGCCGTACTACCCGCGCCGGGCACCGAGGGCGGCATTGCGAATGACCGGCGTGTGAGCAAGGCTGAGGTGCTGGACCTAGCGCGTGAGAGAATCCGCGCGCTGGAGAAGCAGACTGCGAAGTTGGAGAGGGAGAGGAAGGAGCTTAGGGGTATAATTGGAGGTGCGGATGGAAGAGGGAGATGTTTGGCATAGAGGAGTATGATGGGAAAAGGGGTAGATAGGGGCGTATAAGTGAAGATGGCGAACAGGATAGCAAAAACTGGAAAGACGGAAAAAGAACTGCTTAGGAATTGGTTAGATTATGTTGCAAAGAAATGGTTAATGGTTTTAAAAGGAGTTGTCTAATCAGGACCGAGGAATAGGGGCTATGGAGAAAAGGTTATATCCGTATCTTTATATGTAGCTACAGACCATTCTGTGACCTACTTTGGTCTTCTGGAGTCGCACCCATCTGTTCCACTTCTGCACTTCATGTGATATTGATATGGAGTCGAGTTCTCATGTGTGGTCGATGGCAGGTTAACGCTGGCAGTCGAGACATACATACCATTAGGACCCATCTGTTGGACAATACAAGAAAGGGTCAGCAGATGAGAGTGAGTGATAAGTATTTTGTACAACAAATGAGACGTGATAGGTACTAACCCGATGTAATGTCACTCAACACAGCAACAATCTTTTTCCCGGCCAAACATGAACATAGTTCACCAAGGAAAAGTCAAAGCGACCCTCAAAATGCACAACTTAAAAGGACAAAAGGACAAGTCAATGCAATGCAGATAGAAGTGAATAATCCTTAGCTTCTTCTTCCAACACAAAGTGCACCAATGTCGCTTTTACAGGACGAGAAGGCATGTTTGCTGTCAACAAAGACGCACAAAATGGCAGCCACAAAAGGCAAGACACGACTCCGAGACAGAGTGGATGGGTAAGCGATAAATGATGATCAGACTGTCTGAACACTTGAGCTGATACTAACCATGATCTCGAAGATTTGTCCAACACAGGCGTCTGGGAAAGATCAGGACCTTGTTCCATACCCTTCTCGACCGGCTCGATTCGTACCGCAGGCGAAGAAAGACCAAACCACCACCAGCCATGCCTCTAGCCTGGTAAGTCTTTCTCTGGACCTTGGATAGCACATCACTGATATCACCCAGCGGCACCTTCACCCTCAACACAGGCGACGAGATGCCCGCCATCGGTCTCGGAACATGGCGTTCCGACCCTTCACAAGTCTCGATCGCCGCCAAGACTGCCCTCCGTGCCGGCTACCGCCACATTGACACGTCCCCAGCCTACGGAAACGAACGCGAAGTGGGAGAGGCCATCCGCAAGTCGGGCGTTCCACGCGAGGAGATCTGGGTGTCGAGCAGGCTCCGGAACCACTGGCACAAGTACGCTCGCCACGCCCTCGAGGGGAGTCTGCACAAGCTTGGCCTAGACTATGTCGACTTGTACTTGATCCATTGGCCTTGCTCGAGGGATCCTGCGAACCCGGGGAGTTGCGATGAGGGCTGGGACTTTGTTGATACGTGGGTCGAGATGCAGAAGTTGGTGTATGCGGGCAAGGCCAAGAATATCGGAGTGTCCAACCTTGGGATATGGCATCTGGAGAAGCTACTAAGCAGCCCTTCTACCAAAGTGAGTATTCTGACCATGAAACAAGACCAAGCTGACTGTCAAGATCGTGCCCGCGGTCAACCAGATTGAGTTGCATCCCTGCAACCCATCCCCGAAGCTTGTGGCTTACAACATTTCCCAAGGCATCCACACCGAAGGCTATTCGTGCCTGGGGTCAGAGGGCTCAACTCTCTACCTCAACAAGACCTTGAACAACATCGCCGAGGCAAAGAACAAGACCCCTCAGCAGGCGTTGCTGTAGTGGGGTCTGCAGAAAGGCTGGAGTGTCGTCCCAAAGAGCGTGACGCCCTCGCGGATCAAGTCCAACTTGGAGTTAGATGGGTCGAAGCTGACTGATGTTGAAATGGCGGCATTGGATGGGATCAAAGAGCGGTTCAAGGCCGTCGATGATGCGTTCCTCCCTTTCACGGTTTTCTGTGGAGATGATGAGTAGGGGAAACATGGGAGGAGTGGACGATATTACTTACTGGATGGGTATTAAATATGTAATAACATATAGGAGCTGATAAACCAAGCCTTGCTCTAGAGCTGAATGGCCAATGAGGTAACAAGAAGCCAACTCTCAACTCTCATAGCTTAGCCTTGTCCTCTTTCTCATTCTCCTCCTTCAACACAGCCGCAACACTCTGCCTCAACTCCTCCGCCAACACAACCGCCTCATCATCATCCAACTCCTCCCTTTTCCCTCTTCCAAACATAGTAAAACTCTCACTGAACCTTCCACTAGCTCTAATCTCAGGTCGGGGGATGATGTGATAGTGCATGTGAGGCACGACCTGCGCGGCAGCAGCTCCATTGTTCTGCACAACGTTCCAGTCCTCGACACCTGTTGCGTGCGTCATAGCTTTAGAAAGCACGCGTAGATAGCGTCCGAGATGCGCGGCTTCAGAAGTCGTCACGTCACTGAGCTTGGGGCGATGAGATCGCGTGCAGAGAAGCAGATGGCCGCGGCTCAGGGGGAGAATGTCGAGAAAGGCGATGAGAACAGGCGTAGATAAAACGACAAATGATGCAGGTGATGCAAGCTCTGGGTTAATGGAGGAGGATGTTGAAGGTGGAGGATTCAGGGGGTCAAAGGGCTCGAAGGTGGACGAGATTGTGCAAAAGGGACATGCCGATGTTGGAGGAGCCGAAGGGTCAAACATGGTTGAATATATAGACTCAAGTGTGGTTATAAGCTGAAGCGGGTCCAGGAGCGCAGAGAAAGACCAAGTCGAACGAAATTAACGTCAGAGTTGAAGCTGTTGATGTCCAAGTTCATGAGCTTGCAGAGACGAAACCGAGGTTGAGATGGATGCGATGACCGGGGCAGATCGGGAGCTGGGGTTTAGTGGCTTTAGTGGAGGTTCTCACTGTGGGGTGCGTGAACTGCACGCTAATTATAGCGGTCTTGTTGTTTCATTGGCTGGGCACCTCGAGAGAGGAAAGTCAGCGCGAGAGCCAAGCACTCACTCACTCGAATGTACACAGGCAATGATATTATTATTATGACGGTAAATAGATATATTTTCATGTTTCTCAGCTGCAGTACATATATATGTAGCATCGAAGAAGACCACTGGTATCCTTCCAGTACCATGTAAAGAATAGCAATAAGACAATGCGCTTAACAAGGTACAAGTAATTTCTCCCGAACAGAACAAGGAAATGGTAAAAGCAGGATTTAAGAACTAAGAAAGCTCTATCAAACCATTCAAAGGTCTTTAAGCCTTTCATATTTAGGAAACCACAGTCTAACATACTAGGTACCTAAGATGCGCTCTTCCAGTCTTGTTCTCCAGCTCTTATAATACGGTACGTACCCACTCTCACCGCCCAATTCTGCCGTCCAAACTTTCCGATCACCGCCTTCATGACCAAGCACTCTGAATCTTTTCCTGCCACCCTCACCACCACCATCACCAAACCACCACGAATAACAACCACCATGCCTCGCGAAGAATACCAAGTCCCCACCGCCTCTACCGGCCAGCGCGGAGGAACTCGCGACGCCCACGAGGTCCGTCACGTCATGTCCTACATCTGCGGCGACTGCGGCGGCAGCGTCACCCTGGGCAAGGACGCTCTCGTCGCGTGCCCCCACTGCGCCGGTCGCATCCTCTACAAGGAGCGCACCAAGCGGTATGTTCTCTTCTGAGACTAATATCATAGTCCCGCGTTGCTAACTGTCGTCTAGAATGGTTCAGTTCGAGGCCCGATAAACATCCCCTGCATGCATACGAAGCGAAAGAGTAAAAAGAACGAGGGTGTTGTGGCATATTGAATTTTCTTCGAGATGGGAGTTTCGGGGCTTTGGGAACATGAGTTGAAATGCAAAAATAGACAATGCGACACGATTTGCGCCTGAAAGAAAATGGTCTGCGTGAAAACTTGTTTGTTTTATCTCAGTCGCCTTACGATATCTAACTTGCAGAAAAACTAATCCAAATGAACCAGACTGATCCCTATTGACTAACACGCCTGAACGCCACTATATGCTCTTCTTTTTATTGCCTCTGAGTGTAGAGGTACTTGGCGAAGCTCGCATCCGCCATGACGGAATCTTCGTTATCGCCCATAGCCGCTTGGTATCGAGCCTGGAGACCTTCCTTGTTCGTCTCTTCATCCGAGTCGGTATCATCATCGTCGCTGGCAACGTCTGCCTCATCCTCATCATCCTTCTTTGCTACAGGCAGGCCACCAACCGACATGCCCTGCATCATCTTGTCCAGCTCCTTCTCTCGGGTGGCCTTCTTTTGCTCCTCACGCTCTGCCCTCTTCCTCTCGAGCTCAGGGAGGTAGTCACGAAGAAACTCCTGCTTCTTCTCCTCGACAGCCTCGAAGAACTCATCCACGCCAGTGCCCAGTCGCGAGCTCACACCGACCACGCTGAGGTGTGCATAAAACTCCTCCAGCATGAGACTCATCGAGTTGAGCAGACTGCCCATGTATCCGCTTCCGCCATGGCCGCCACCTTCCACACCGCCCATCGCATCTGATTCCTCGTCTTTTCGCAGCGCCTCCTGGAATGCTTCAAAGTCGTTCATCCACTCCTTTGCAAATTCTGCATCCTTGACGTCGGTCTTGTTGAAGACGAGGATCATGGGAAGCTTGGTCTTGTAGAGGATAGAGCAGGCGTAGAGCATGTTGGACATGAATGTCGACGTAGACGCAGTTCGCGGTGTATCGATAACGTAGGCGATGACAGTAGGGAAAGAAGACGCAAGCGACTCGAGGAGAATAGTTCCAGAGGCGGACCAGACAAAGACCTCGATCTGGCCGGGCGTGTCGACCAAGATTCTGTCAATGGGTTTGCGATCGGGCTTTTCAGGATCGGGTTTGGCGCGCTTCTCTAGCAGGTTGACAATCTGATCAACTTTTGTCGCGAAGAGGTTGAGCGACGTCAGAATTCCACCATTAGGACCGAGGTTGTACTGCTTCATAACCTCCTCGTAGTTGACCGAGTCGCGGATGTCGATGTTGGATTCAAAAGGCACAGACAGCACGGCGGGGTCGAGGTTGATGACATATGGAGGAGTGTCGTTCTGATGGAGGTGAGCATTAATGCGTCGCATAAAGGTCGTCTTTCCAGATCCTAAGGAGAGAGGTTAGATGTATTGGACGTGCGATGGTGAGGGCTGGTAGCTTGCCTGCCATGCCGACGCAGACGATAGCGACGGGAGGCGAGTCCGCTGTGGAAGCTTCGCCTGTGGAGGAAGAGGCCATGATGAGCTGTCCTCTTCAATATTGCTAGAGTATTTGAGGGTTAAAGAGTCAGCGCTTGGGCTGATGGCGAGCAAAGGTTTGTGGTTTGGAGAGTGAAGGAATGAAAAGTGACGAAATGGAGACTTCAAAAATTTGGGCGCTGTTGATGGATGGTCACTGTGGATGCCCCCGCGCGGGGTCTTAAAAGACTGAGACTTTGGTCGACACAGCTGAATAAGCTTGGTGCATGTGTGCAGATCTCGAAGGAATCAACTAAGCCCAGTAGATATACCAACTATTCCATTATTTATAAAGGTATTGGATATCTTTGACATTCTAAACTTGATGGCAGAACAAAATCTTTTAGACCGCTGAGCTAGAGTGTACAAGCTACCTGGAGAGCGCAGGTATTAGCCAAGACAAGCACGCTACAAGCCTTCAGCTACTAGACAACGAATAAATAAAACAAAAGACTCTCAGCTGCATTCAAAGACTTAAACCAACACATTCTTTAATATAGAGAACAAACACTGGCACTCTTGATATCAAGTCCCGGCCCCAGAGAAGAGCGGCCCCACTCCTGCAATGAAGCCCCCACATGGTCCGACATCCCACCTGGACCTTGAAAAAAAGTTGCCCAGCATCGATCGCATCTTTCAACACCAACCAAACTATCACCAACACAACGTCTCTTCTTGCCAACAACCCACCACAACCTCTTCTCCTAACCTTCAATCTCGATCGTTCTTCTAAATACGTCAAAAAGAGCCATTGTCGCTCTAACCTCTCATAATGGCCGAACACGAGTCCCAAATGCCTTTTATCCGCAACCTCGCTTCAAGCGGTTTGTCCACCATACACTCTACACATGCCCTCCTCACTAACATACTCCAGACCGCAAACTCCGCACAGCATCGCTAGAATCCCTCTCAACATTCCTGTCCTCGCGCTCCACCCTCTCCGACATCGATGCCCAGAAGCTCTGGAAGGGTCTTTTCTACGCCCTGTGGATGACCGACCGTCCACTTCCCCAGCAGCGTCTCGCCGCCGACCTCGCCAACCTTCTCTTCACCCTGAAACCCGCCTGCGCAATCCCCTGGCTGCGCGGCTTCTGGGTCGTTCTCGGCGTCCAGTGGACAGGCATCGACGTTCTCCGACTTGAAAAGTTTCTGCTGCTTGTGCGTCGCGTGATGGCCTCCCATGTGCGCCTTGCCAGGGAGCGCGGCTGGAAGGATGGCGATGTTGAGGCCATTGTCGGTGTGTTGGCTGAGTATCCCTTTGATAAGGAGGGTGATCTGCGCAAGTCCCCCCTGGGCATCAGACTACACGCGGTGGATATCTGGGTCGACGAGTTGGAGCGCGAGGAGGCTCTGAAGCAACCTGAGGCAGAGAAGTTCGTCAAGGCTGTAGGCGAGCTGGTGCAGGCGCTCAAGAGATGTCCTATCAAGCCTGTGAGGGAGCGCGCGGGCATCAGCTACGAGGACGCGAGGTTGCCGTGGGGTGAGGCTGCCAGTGATGATGAGATGGAGGAGGATGAAGAATGGGGTGGTATTGAGGATTAAACGGCCGGGATTTGAGGGCGTATGGCGTTGGGATGGGAAAACTGCATTGCGGGTTAAGACCCCTTTCTTTATACATGGGCCTAGAGGTTGATACCAACTGAAAATATCACCACCATCTATTGTCATTACTATCAGAGATGCGTGAGAACCAAGTGACTTTTAACGCTCGCTTCAGGGATATCCATTTCATAAGCAACGTAAACTGCGCCTTTGGGTACATGCTAAACCACCATTTTCTTTTTACCAATGTACAGGTTACCAAACCCTGGTGTCTCCTCCAATAGTTTCATCCTCATCTCCCCTGATATCGTAGCCCATCTCTCTCGCCTCCTTCTGTCGCTCCTGCTCCTGTCGTGTTCTCCGCCACGCATCCCACTTGGCCCGCTGCTCCGGCGTCTCGACACGAGGCTTGACGAGGCCCTTCTTGCGCAGTCGTCGACGGTGCTGGCGTTTCTGCTCGAACGAGAGTCGGCTCACGTCGATATCGGTGATCTCGCGGTTGTAGTAAATGTCCTTGACGTCGGCGAACCAGTCCTCCAGCTCTTGCTTGGCTTGATCGGCCATGATGCGTCCGCGACCGCCAGTGGTCCACTGATCCAGCTTCACGGGAATCGCATAGCCAAACGTGGGATCGTCGATGGACCAGACACAAGGGGTACTACCGCAACGGGTTGGACGGCAGAACTTAGCGCACATGGCTGACTCGAGGGCGTACCAGAGCGCAAGCATGAAGAGAACAAGTCCGAGAAAGGTGAAGCGGAAGGACGGCTTGCGATAATAGAGATCCGGGATAGGAAGTTGGACGCAGGACATATTCTTGGTACCAGGAAGAACATAGGTGGTATGAGCGCCACCGTCGTTATGAAGGGAGTCCATCTTTTCGGGAAGTGACTCAGACTTGATGGTATCAAGGAGGTTCTGCTCAAGCGGTTCTTCTTTGGGTGTTTTAAGTTCGGCTGACTTGTCTTGTGTCGCTTGGACTTCAATGGCTTTGTCTCCCGTTGCTTTGTTTTCGGCTGCCTTGTTCTTGGTATTTACCTGATCGGAGAGACGCTCGATACCTCTTGCGGCTGTGTGAATGCCGTAGAGGCTACTCTTGAGGGTATTGTTCATTCGCGTAAGTCGGTCCAAGTCAGAGTTATCGTTGTTTTGAGGGTCGATCTGGTTTGTTCTTGTGTTGAGTTTGGTATCAAGTTCCAAGTCAAAGTCAAAATCGTCTTCAGGTGACGGGTTCTGAGGTAGCTGTTCGAGAAGAGCCTCAACCTCTTGGGATGGGGCTTTGCGGCCGAGAAGAACCTCTTCAAGATCATCCAGCGTTGAATCCTCAATGTGATGCGTGCGTTGAAGCTCCTTCAGGTCGTCTTTGACTGTTGGGAGCCTTGCCGAGTTTTTAAGTGTTCCTCTGCGCCGTGAAAGAGAACGAGTGCGCCGTCTTCTCACCCCGCTCGACGAAGTCCTGGTGCTAGGTTTGTCGTCCGTCCCGGGATCCGATGCTGTGTCTCTGTCGCTACCACTCGTCACACGCTCCGCTCTCTTATCACGGAACGAAGCAGATCTCGGTCGTGACGGTCTCTCTTCCTTCTTTGGCCTTTGTTGCTTCTCTTTCACTTCAAATTTCTCCGTCTTGACTGTCGCAGGCGTTTCCACATATGCCCCCGTGACTTTTGGCGTAGGCATAGTCAGCGGATCTGGCTTCGGTGGCCGGGGCGTCGCCTCGACATCCTTTTCATCGTCTGAATCAGGCTCTGGTGAAGGTGCCTTCACGGAACCCTTTTCAGACTGATTATCTGCAGGCGCGAAGAGACTGATCTCCGCTTCAATGCGGTCCGTAGGGTCGGGCTCGGAACTCATCGATTTCTTGCTCTTAGTAGACTCCGAACGATTTCGAGACAGACCAGAAAATCCGACAGTAGGTTTCGAGTCAGAATCTCGATTTGGACGGTGTTGACGATTTCGAGGGCCATTGTTGTTGAAAGGTTGTGGGATGGCAGATGCAGTGTCAGATTTAGGGTCTGGAGGTAAGGAAGTTGGCTTGTCACTATCAGCCGGCTGTCGCGTCTCAGTTTCTTGAACTGGACTAGAACTGGCAGCTCTGGCCAACCGTCGTAGCAAGTCTCGGGAGTCAGTACGTCTGTGTGACAGGCTTGGTCGTGTACGATGGGCCTCTTCCTTCGGCTCATCCTCCTCCTTTGCACGCGACTCTATACTTGCTCGCTGTGACTTGTATATAGTCACAGGCGTGTCAGGAATCCGCTCACCGCCCATCTCAAACGCAGACTTTGGCCGAGGCGGTTCCTTGGTCTCAATTTCAGTCGATTTTGTCTCTGGGACCATCCCTCGGCTTGTCTGGGGTCGGTTTTCTTCTGGTGAGAGTGAGCGACTCATTGCGTTTTGCTCACGAATCTCGTCCAACCTAATCGAAGCCATCGATCTCCTAGGGATGCCATTAATCTCCCGCTGTCGTATCTCATCCAGCTTGGTGTTTCTCGGTCTTGGTGCATTTCGATCAGGGATAGGTATTTGGTGTTCGACCCTTTCCTCACGCTCCCGTATCTCGTCCAATTTTGTGTTATGTGGTCGATGTAGCTCAAGAGGGATATCGCTCCCTGTCTTGACCTCTCGTGATCGAATCTCGTCAAGTTTGGTGTTGCGCGCACCAGGTGGTGCGACTCTTGTCCGTGAATTGATGTCGATCTCGCTGCCTTCATCAAAGTGAATCCGGTTTGCGAATGGACGTGCTCCCATGCGAATTCTTGGACTATCCGACACTTGTAAATCTCCAGCTGTAAAGTCGTCATCCACCTGCCATGCAAAACTCTTTTCAGGGGATGCTTGTCCAGCGGGTGTTGGATTGGCTGGTCCATCATGTCCTTCCGCGCCCTCAATTGACGGCAACAGATCCTCAATTCCAGGGACCAGTGCTGGGATACGTCCCTGGTTTGTTAGGTCGTCTTTTGAGGGCATGTGTCTTAGCCAATTTGAGCCTGGGCGTGATCTCCCAGCCGCACTCTCTGGCCTGTCCTCAGCTTGCGACCTTCCGGCTGCACTTTCCGGCCGCTCCTCAGCCTTGACTTGGTTAACAGGCGCATTGTTTTCTTGCGCAGGCTCTTTAGGCCCCAACGAGAGTCCTGCCCTTGACTTCCCATAAAAGTTACGTCGTCGTGGCGAATCGGTCTTGTCCGGCGTTCGTTTCGCTTCTGGTATCCTAGAAGAAGCAAGCGATTCGCGCGAGAAGGGTCGACTTGGCGGCGCCTTTGTATCGAGATGATCCTGACTCAACGCCTGCCTTATCTGATTCTCTTCCCCTTCACGCCGCGCGCGCCAGACCCGGGGTGCCGGACTCGGTGACGCATCAATGACCTGGCTCCCATCTGTGTCATCCTCGCTTTCCCTAGCTGCAAGAGCAAAGGCATCGGACATGGAGAGTCGTTTTCTCGCAGACGATGAAAACCTAGGAGTGGGCAATTTGGTGTCGCGTGCAACACTGCCGCTTCCCCTTCTCGTGTCGACGTCGGAGTTTATCGATCGTGAGAGTCCATTGCTTTGTATACTAGAGCGAAACCCGGAGTTGTTTTCCTTGTTCTTGTCGTCCCCCCGCAAGGCGTTGTTGGCGAAGAGAGGTTTCCTCCCAGACTGCTTCACGACAAGCTGACTGGGCCGCTCGGACAGCGAGCTCCTGTCGCGATCCATGGGCGAGGTAGTAGGCGATTATGGGTGATTAGAGTGTAGTCGATAGCGCATTGTCTGTCGTTGTCGGCAGCGCGTTCATTGCATCGCGACGGCGATTGCACAGGATGGGACTCGAATAGCTGGTTGGTCGTTACAGGTATAGGTATAGGTATAGGTATAGGTATAGGTATAGGTATAGGTATAGGTAGAGGTCATACAAATATGTCGAGTCCAAGTCGGGTCAAGGATTCTGCACAGTAATGTAATTTAGGTAGCGAATAAAAACATCAATGGCGCGCAAAAGGTGATTAGATGTTTTTGTCGGGTCGTGGTTTAACGCGTCCAGTTCAAGGTTGGAGAAGCGACCAGACATGGGGGGCCTGGTCTAGCGTATCCGTCATTGACAGCGACCCCCGACCTACCTTAGGCATCGGCGGAACCAGTTCATCCGATCAACAGCCAAGATGAAGTTGACTACCTATATCTAACAATAAAGCAACTTGTTAGTTGCGATGATAATTTTTAGTAATATATCACTCGGACTTGCCAAACAAATGCTAGTTACACTCTGCAATGCGGATATCTTTACATTCCTGTGTGGATACATATAGTACCTAGCAATAATATCCCTGTTCGCACTACAACTTACATGCCCTGCACAGCTTCCTGACTCACAACTGTATGTGACTATACCTCCAAAGGAAAGGATACCATCAGTAAAAGTGTACTTAAGACAGAATATCTGCGAACCTAATTCATTCTTTTTCTTATTTTAATCTCACTTTTACTCCGTCTTCCATTTACGTGACTGAGGAGGTTGCTCCAAGTGAGACAGCCAAGGTGACACAACCTCACGGCTTTGCAACGGACAATAGCCTTAACTCAGTTACAATATATCAATATTTTGGAGTCATAATGGTCGTCGATTCTTCCCTCCACGATATCCGACCCTTAGGTCCTATGTAAGGAACCCTGACTTCTCGACAATTTCTACTAACACTCTCAGCGAGGCCTACTCTTCCTCTCGTCACCCCCTGGGTCTATATCGCTGTGCAGCAATAACAGCGCGGTATACTCTACATTCAAGCACAAAAAGCTCAGACGCGTCCATCTTCGCAGCACTGAAAAATCTCATCAACGCCCATCCTATGCTGCGAGTAGGCATTCGCGGCGAGGACACTAACAACGCTCACTTCACTTACATCCCCGAGCTCAACCTCAACGAGCTTATCGAATTCCGCACTGTCTCTGAAATTGACTATGAACAGGCTCTAGAGGATGTGCAAGCATGGTGTCACGACCAGCTATGGCAGAACATCGAGTCTCGCCCCCCTTGGCGCATCATTGTCCTCAGACCAGGTGATACTCCTGCTTTTGAGGACATCATTCTCTCTTTTCACCACTCTCTTATGGATGGTACAAGCTCTAAGCAGTTTCATGAGCAGCTTCTTGCTGAACTCAACACCCTTCCTCCAAGTCCATCATTCCAAACCGTCCTCTCATTCCCTCAACCTCCTTCTCTCCCCGAACCTCAAGACGCCATCCTCAACTACACAAACAGCCTATCTTTCTGGGCTGCAAGTATCTGGGACAGTTACAGACCCTCGTTTCTTAAACCTGATCCATCTATCTGGGCTGGCAAGCCCATTGACTACACCCATCCGCACAAAGCGCGCGTACGAGGCGTAGACATCCCAGCTACTACAGTAGCAAGTCTGCTAACCGCAACACGCTCTCACGGGACATCTATCACTGGTCTCCTTCACGCTCTCATCCTCGCATCTTTGTCTCGCCGTGTCCCAGACGCAGTAGCTTTTGCGTCCTCCACGCCCATCAACATGCGCCCCTATATATCCACCGCTAATCCCGACACAAGAGACTCGTTCCGCGTATGCATATCGGGCATGACACACCATTACTCTTCGTCAGAAGTCGCAGCTTTCCGATATCCAGAGGCCAACATAGACACCCTCATATGGGACCAAGCCCGAAAAGTCAAGACTCATATCAAACAAAGGACTGCGACACTGCCCGTTGACGACGCCAAGAGCTTGCTCCCATACATCTCAGACTGGGCATCTCACTGGCGCGAAAAAGATGGCCAATCGCGCGACGAATCTTGGGAGCTCAGCAATATTGGTTGTCTAACCACTTCCTCAGCTCGGGATGGCAAGAGGAGCATTTCGCGTGTGCTCTTTACAAATGGCGTCATGGTTGCTGGCGAGCCGATGAGTATCAGTGTGGCTAGTGTGCCGGACGGTGTGTTGACCCTGGGAATATCGTGGAACGAGGGTATTGTAGAAGATGAGGTTATGGAGGGAGTAGCGGAGGACTTGGAGGTGTTTATGCGACGACTATATGAGACGGGCAAGTTTAGATACATTTTACAAACTTAGTATATAAATCTGTGTTAAATACTTAGAGTACTTTACCAAGATTTTATAACATAATATTTATCTTAGCTAAAGTTGGATGATTTTTGACATGCCATGTTTTTGTTCATGTTAGCATCACAGCAAAATATCAATACGACAGACTCGTGATGGAATGGTAAGAGCTATTGTGCATTAAAAGCTGTATTCAAGATATGTAACCCTCTTTTAGGTGTGTCCAGATCATCTCACGTCAGTCCACCTCATTCACTGCAATCAAAAGTCCTTTCCCAATCTATCCAAACGCCGCGCAAATTTTATCTAAGAAACATCTCGTTTTAAAGATCTACCATCCTTCACCAGGATTTCGTCTTGCGCGGTTGCTACCGCGGAAGTAGTCGTAAGATGCAGCGTCCTGGTCCATCTCGTTCTGTGCAAGGCCGCTGTAGCCGTGAGGTCCGCCGCCCATAGCGCCGACCGAAGGCCCAGGTGAGTGAGCAGGCGTCATGCGAGCAGGTGTACTAAGGTTGCTGTACGCCGGAGCCGCAGCGTTTTGGATTAATCCAAGGCCAGACGAACTTCCATTGTTCTGAGAATACATAGGGCTGCGAGTGCGGCTAGGCCCCTCAGAGCCCAGTGTCACTTGCTGGGTGAATCCGCTGTTGGCTGGGGCGGCACCTGGTCGGAAAGCGGCATAGCTTGTGTCGCTCGTGTTGCTAGACAGAGACATCAGACGCTGCTGCTGCTGCTGTCCAGGCGCAAAGGGCGAGGCAGTACGGTTCACCGGTGTACCAGGTCGGGAGCCACGATCGCTTCCATCCAAAGATCCAGGCGTGCCAGGGCGACCATAGATCTCGCCTCCACCATGATCCTCAGCGAATTCGGCTCGGTTCTTGTAATATTCAAAGTCCATCTGACTGTCGGACACATACTCAAATCCAGGAACGTTGTTGGCACTCTTGCCTGGTCGTCCACCTTGCATGGGATCGAGAGCATACATGTCTGAGTATCCACTCACGCTCATCATATCACCGGTGCTTACATCTCTACCATCACTGAGGCGGCCCTTGTAGATGGCAGGGAGAAGATTCTGCGCGCTCGAGTGAACCATGGGCGTGATCAAGGGCCTGTAAAGCGCAGGATGACCAAATCGGTTCGACAATCGCTCACTTCGCATACGGCTCTCCTTGGGATCGACTCCGCTCTCGGGGGCCTTTGTAACGTCATGGATACTGTAGTATCGAATCTTCATGTTGAAAGTTCGGTTGCAGTAAATCTTGAAAATGATCATGATGAAAGGCAACGGTACAAGACAGAAGAATTCGATGTGAGTTCCCTGGTTGCCGCGGACCCAGCAAGTCAACATAACGACGAGGTTCGAAAGAATCGTTGCGAAGATGAAGCGATTGAAGATGACGCGCCAGAACATTCCACCAGACTCGGTTTTGGTGACAAAGCGGTAAAGAAGAAGATATTTCTTGAGCCATGAGTCAATGAGGAAGTAAAGAGCTGTTGCTGGAAGGACCAGAGGCTGGATTCCAGCAAAGCACATGGTGACAGTAGCGTAGTAGAGGAAGTAGTTGTAGTAACTGGCGTATTCGAAAGGTGGCGGAGCGGTAAGCTCGATAAGTTCTCTCGGGGTTGGACTCGAGAACTTCTTCAGGAAGAAAGCTTGAACCAGAGGCCAGAGTTGGGCCAGGTCAATAGCCGCACCCAGTTGGCGCTGGAGCAAGTAGGTGACCCAGAATGGGCTGGTGTTGCAAAGAGCTTCGAAGAGTGCCGAGGCAATATTGTTCTTTTTAATGGACTCCCAGACGTCTTCCTTTACCTCTCCAGTTGTATCCTTGACGACATTGGAAACAAAAGTCCAGATGACACTGAAGATGGAGAAGATGATGAGATTGTTGAAGACGAAGAAGAAGTAAAGCTTGGCCAAAACGTGTCTCTCGCGTCCGGTTTTGGTCTGGTCACCAGCCTTCACTGAGAGTCGACGGAAGATCATGGGAAGAACGAGGTAGGTCAGAGACATAATGGCTGGCGAAAGAATACCCTGAACGGCACCCCAGAAACTGGGATGGGCACTGAGTTCGGCATTGAAAGCAGGCCAGACTTTACCCAGATTTTGCAAGTTGACTAGGAAGATGGCGATTCCAAGATTGGGAACGATCCAGAAGAGGGTCAAGAGAGTGATCCAGAAGTTGTTCCACCAGCGTCTTCGTCCTCTAGTACCCTTGTACAAGGGCATGTTCTCCCAGATGATATCGTTAGGTCGCGGCGCAAGCACGACTGTAGCGCCAACTGGCTTCTTGTTGCGACAAGCGTAAGCAATGCCATGAGCCTCTGCGATATCCGAGTAACTGGCGAAACCATAGGGCATTGAGCCTCGCTTGTCTACGGTAGCGCGGACCTCCTTGATCTGGACCTCGAGCGCACGAATTCTCTGTGTGTAGTACTCAATAGCATCAACTTTCTGGCCCTTAGGATAAGTTCCATACGATCGATCCTTCTTGGAAGGCTTGCACATAGGACGAGCAGCCGGAACATTGTTGGGGTCCTTTAGGTACTTAGCCAAAACCTTCTCGAGTTTGCGAACGGCGTGATCGTGCTGCGCAATGAGATCAGGAAGCTCCTTAACGTTTCGAGCAACGGCGGTTCGCGCAAAGGACGAGTTTGGGGCGATTTGGTCAATGATTCTCGCGATACCTTCATCAGAGCAGCCCTTCTTGGGAATATCGTAGACCTGGAATGTGATGTGAGTAGATGCTGACTGAAATCTTCACTCTTCTCTTACCATCAAAGTACGGGAGTGAAGACTCTTCTGGTAGTCTTCACTCTCGAAATACTTGCGCCGAAGCTGAAGGACCTTCCTGTAGTTGAACCAGAGAAAACCAATAACAATAAAGTTGAAGACCCAAGCGATAATAACTTGGGACCAAATCGCTGGAGCCCAGACACTGAGTGGAGTGATATTCAGAACCCAGTTGCTACCTTTTGCTCCCTTGTATTCTTTCCATCGTGTGACATTGATAGGGAGCAGGATGCCGACACCGGTAATGCATAGGGTGAGAAACATGTTGCGGCACATGCGAACGAAGCGAAGGAAGACAGTAGCATCCATACCAATCAAAGGCACAAGCTGTTCCTCGTTGGTTCGCCATAATGTCGTAATCCATGACCAAGGAGCCTTTCCTATAGGGGGCGGTACATGCTTCTCGTCGGCGTGCTTTAACTTGGGCGCATAGATGGCCTGGTGGTATGGTCGAAGCAAAGAGAATATGATGGCAATGCCGATTGTGACGGGGATTGAAGTGGCCAAAGCCGAGTACAGCGAGGCAGATTGAAGCTTCAAGACAGCATTAGCAGAGTACAGGAGGGATTATCTCAGACGGTAGTAAGACATACCTGCTCACTGAAAGGTTCCTGGAGAAGATCGAGCAGCTGGTGACCGGTATCTTCCCCTCCATTCTGACGGCCGAACAGGCGGGCCAAACGGCTGGCGTCCATCATGGGCGAAAGCTCAACGGGCCAAGACGTTGGAGCTTAATTCAGCCGTACAGCACGGCAAACTGTATTGCGCAAAAAGATTCCTATCTCTCAATTTTCGATGTTGTACGTCACGAGTATGAGGTTCGGATTGACTCGGGTGGATGGGGGAAGTCTCGTATTCGCAGGGGTAACAAGAAGGATCGCAAAAAGATTAGGAGCTGACGAAGCTTAATCTGAAGACGATAAACGTCAACGCAAAAGGTGAAGCGCCACGCAAACGACCTGCTCGGGAGGGTCGGTAGATCGTCGTAAACAAAGGACCCTAGGAAACGAGAGTCGGTATAATAGATGGATACTCTATGCGAGAAGTCGGAGGGCCCGTGAGCGAAAGGACGAGGCGCCAAAAGGGGGCGAAACGATTGAGATGGCGTCACTCGGGGACAGGCGACGATGATGGGGAAGAGAGAAAGAGTAAAGGCAAAGAAACGACAAAGGAATTAGATGGGATAGGGTCCGATGATACGGGGAGATGGTAGGTAAAGGGTAAAGCTAAGGTAGGTAAAGATAGGGCTGGGGGTGAGCCATGACACTGGACCATCTATCATGGGGACACTTTTTGGGGAAGCCATCAACGATGGACAGGACAAGGTACCTCTAATCGACGTACAGTGCGGCCGCGAATCTCACGCCAATGAAACTCCCCTGTCTTGGCGCCTCTCAGCTGCAGTACAGTGTTTATATAGAAGCTAGCACTAATAAGATGGTTATATTACATGGCTGTCTTTAATGAGAGCTCAGCCGCGATTTTCGCTCGCTCGCTGACAGCAGCACTCCCAGAATCCTTCAACATAAGACTACAATACAGTGAGAATCAGTAAACAAACATCAGCGCAAAATGCTCCCGCCAACTCGTCCTCACCCTCACCCTCTTTTTGTTTATCCTAGCAAGCCTACCTAGATGGGATGCCCGGGCACGCGGCCTCCGTGGGGATACCTGGTGGTGGTCTTCCATCCATTTTAGTGAGCGCCAGCTGCTATTTTTGACGCCTCCCGACCCGCTCCAGTAGGTGGGGACCCCTTTTTACCGTAGCACGAGCCAGTGAGCCATGCATTGTCACCCCTTGTTGGCCAATCGCCGCCCTCCATTGGCTTTGACACTCGCCACGCCTTGCTCTGTCTTTGCCCCTGCATGGGTCCAAGGATGTTTTTTTGTCGACAGCAGTCTTTGGTGCTGGAATACGAAGAACCAGTCGTCAACTCTATCAAAGTACTTTTCCACATGAGGAAAGTGATGGGATGGGATGCTCTGCTCTCTGCACATTCTATCATCCAAGACAGGGTCTTGTCTTTCAACGCGGCCTCTTCAAGGAACAAGGAACAAGCCCGGAATGGAGCCCGGCATCAAGCTCAAAGCGCCTTGTCTCGTTCCATCTGTTTCTGACCCTGGTGCCTGAACCCTTCCCCATAAACCAAGCAGCCAAGCTCCTTGATTGCGAAACAGAATGGATCCTACTGTACCGTACTGTATCCATCCCTAGTCGCCTCAATGATGTAGCGCTTTGGATGGTTTTGCCACACCTCACTACATTGAGCAAAACACATACAGTAGCGTCATGTTCAATGACATGCCGACAAAGAGAGACACGCAACCGATCGCATCTGGAAAACAATACCAGTCAAATCGGGCGGGCCAAGAGGGGCTCCTTAAGCTATCAAACTCTGTCGGAAGCTCTGAAACAGCGAGCGGAAAAAAAAAAGAAAGGATTTTTTGTCGACTGTCGGCATGTTAATGACTCAAAGGCAATGACTGACGACCGAGACAAATCTGAGGTATACATTCTCCGCCTGTACCTGAGTGGCTTTTCCAAAGTTCCAAGTCAAGTTAGAATCTCAACTGCTTAAATAAAGATGTTTTAGGGTATCTCAAAAGAGATGTGACGCGTGGAGGTAAGCCAAATGGAGATCCCGCACCACACCCGCCTGAAAGAGAAATAGATATTTTCAAATATAGCATGAACATGTCGGGCTCCTGTTAAACAAGAAAATAAACAATAGATACAGCAGGGTGAAGACATTTTCTATACTTAGTAACGCTAAACCTAAGTACTATGGGAAGAGTTTAATTGACCTCGTCCATGTTGGACATGGAAGCATTCTAAAAAATGTCAAAAAAATTGGTAGCTTCTCTTTGATTGAGCGTGTCTATTATTTGTGGTTAGTACAATGCTTTTGATCGTATGAACGAATCAACTCACCATCCTTAGTGCAGGGGCCATGCTAATCTTCTCTGCTGCACTGGTTGTCAGAACGGGATTCGAAAGCTGAGAGTTAAGACTCTACTCACTATCGTTTCAAATTGACCAAATGCCCGAAGGCGAAATAAGTGTTTCTCATTGGGCATTATATACCCTCCACATCAGCCGTTCTATCCCACGTCCCGGCGACTCACCCGTATCCGGTATAGTCTGGCCGGTGGAGCGCGCCGTGGCAGGCTGACTAAGAGGTCCGGCTCAGGACATCAATACCAAGAGGCCTTTCAGTCCTGTGGTGCTGTTTGCCTATGACTGAATTGAACAACACACTTGTGTTTCCAGGTTGGTATTTGGCATTCTTCACTTGGAAAGAGAAGCTGCTTGGATTGGCCAAGCGCAACGTTCTGGCTGACATAGCCGCATCTCAAACGTCCAGGTAGAGAATGAGGGGTCTCTTCGAATATTCATATCTTGAAGACAGGTTGCGCAACAATAAAGTGCAGGCAATCCTGAGTTGAGAATAACATGCCCATTTCTTCTTACACTCGTAAATAGTTGTAAAGGGAAGGTTTGGCTTTGCATGAGATGAGACATATTATTTCGTGTTGTGTGCCCTAGAGGGCGGTGGGGCCGTTATGCAGCTTTGGACTCAACTTCTGACTCGAGAGGGCCTCCGGTATCATTGGCCTGGGAACTGGGAATAGCATGGATTAGGCCATCGAGTATCCCCTACCCAATGAGTTTTCACGTCCTTGGAGAGAACATCTCGAGAGCTAGTATCAAAAGTCAAGTAGTATCGAGCAGAAATCATTCCTCGGTATCGGGCTTGCTTGTCAAACTTGGTCTTCCCTGATGGGTTCTCTATTCTGCCGTATTTAGTCACGAGTGACACTGAAGCCAACGTTAAACACCATGTTCTATCTGTGACGCTACTTCCAAGGACCGTATTAACTCATATCGTGGAGCATAGTAACTGCTGAATCATGGAGTCTGTTATTAGTCTCTAAGACTAAGGATCAACAAGTTGCTTCCAGAGAAGGGTCAGAGTCACGGTGACAGATAGATCTTGTATACACGCAATGGCATATAAGAGTGAATTGACGATATACTATACTCTACAATTGATAAGATTGAACTTTCTTGACTAACATTTCACCACATATCGTACAATTGTCAGATACTGCGCTATAGCCCCCTTACCTATTCTGAAGCTTCTAGCAGTAGATGGCACTCTTCTGCTGGACGTATAAGGCATAAATACTAGCTACAGTTAATCAGAACAGGATCTTTAGACCTAGTATGATACCTCTAATGGCGCCAGGGATAACCAGAGACAGATAACTAGTAGGCATCAGGGCAGAAGGTAGCCTCTGAATATAGATAACGTTGGTGTTGATAAAAAGAAAAGAAGAAAAGACAGAAATACATAATGGGCTAATTAAGATGTACCGTAGCCTTTGGCTCAAGAAGGGTATTAGAAAGCGACAAGAGTGCGATAGTGGAATAGTTATATTGTCGGAAGTCGAAGATATAGTCCTGACGGAGGCCCGAGGACCTCGTAACTGGGCCGGTAGGCCGGCGGACTTCCGTCAGGTGGTCGATGCCGCCTACGACAATGATGGTGGCTAGTCGGAGAAACCGTCTCCAAAGACCGTCTTTACTTAGGCACTGGCGATACTGAAGTCAAGAGATTAGATGAGACGCTTTCCGTGTTACGCTACTCTTACAGCCCCAACAGTCTCTCGCAACCTCATCGAGCGCAGCAACTACTGGATCTCGCCCATCATAGGCTTAGATAAACCAGGCCACCTACTATTCATGTGGAAATGATTTGTCCCTCCTACTCGGACGCAGATGCTTCGGTAACTCGATAAGGAAGAACATGTTTGCTTAAAACATCCCATATATTTACGTACTCCTATGTCTCTCTATGGATCTACTTCGCGTTAGACTTTGGATGACTTCCCCTGTCACTTTGCCCTTTTGTCCCCTTCTTCCATTTTCCCCTTGTTCCCCTGTCCCCTTGCTCCCCTCCCCTTGTCCCTTTGTGACAATAGACAGCTAAACAGTCTTTGGAGACCGTCCTTGGGGGCGTGCAGGAAAGCAGTATAATACCGCAGTGGGAGCCTGATACCGCAGTGGGAGCAGAAGCTGTTGGCGAAAGCAGCCCGGCCCGAAAGGGTCGGACAAAGGTGCGGCGCAAACAATCCCTGCTAAGTCGTGGCCGCGAAAGCCGCCGCGCAACTGTACCTCATCTTGATAGCTGCCACTGCGTATCCCCTTGAACAGATTTGAAGGCTCCTGCCTCGTCGGCGGGGGGAATATAGTGAACAGGAATGAGTAGTTGTAGAAGGTCAGGGAGACAGCCGATAAGAGACGGTCCTTAAAGTCAATCTCTGGTGACGGTCCTTGGGTGCGGTCAAAGAAGGCAGCGTAATACCGTAGTGGGGGTCGTAAGCTGTTGGTCCAGCAACTTGAAGAATGAGTAGTCGTACATAGAAGGCCAGACAGCTTGTAAATGGGAGAGTGTTATTGGAGGTGGCTCTTTAAGCGCTCCTCGCCCGTGGATGATCAAGGAGGCAGCGTAATGCCGTAATGGGAGTGTAATATAGTCCACAGCTCTGGAGCACAATGTCGCAGTGGGAGTGGGAGTGTAATGGATTCCATAGTCGTAGCGTAATGCCGCAGTGGAAGTGCAATAGATGCCATAGCTCGTGAGAGTGTAATACCGCAATGGGAGCCGTCAGCCGATCCCTGGTCGAGGCACTGGAAAAGTATGCTGTTTACCGTTAGATGAAGAAACGTGTAGATAGGGGCTCGACATACCATAGCCTTTGGTCCAAGTGTGATGTTGGAAAGCGACATGAATGCGATGGCGGAACAGGTGTAACATCAGAGTCGAAGTCGAAGTCGAAGAGACAAAACAACTGACGGAGGCCCGAGGACCTCTAATACCGCAGTGGGAGCCCCGGCTGGACCGAAGTACCGGGCTTGTCGAGGGGCTTACCCCCGGGCTCCTCCGCCCATCACCTTCTCCGGTTAGTCCCCTTCATTGCCGAGGACGGTCTCGACCGCCCGTTGGAAACCCTCCGGGTTATCGGCCGCCCACCGAAGAACTCTGCCTAGTACCTGGCTGAGACTTGAGAGGGCATTGGGGTACGATACCGCCAACGACTCCAGGAACAACCAGAAGAAGGTGGCGGGTAGGAGCCAGGGCGGGAGATAGCCCCTGGTAATAAGGATAATGTTTTCCTAGAAGACATTACCTGTTTATTGTTCAAAATCAAATGGCCAAGCTTATAGAAGAAGTGTGTTTGGTGACGAGTGAATGTTACCAGGTACTAAAAGCAACATGGAACTTCTGAAACTGAAAAGAAGACGGGAGGCCTGGGAGTACTTACTAGCATATTGTCGCTACCAAAAAACGCTGTAGAATATAGGGTGTTGTTGAAGAGAGAAGAAAAGAAGACATTCAGACCTCCCAACGTCCTGACATACCCTTTCACCCAGCGCGACTTCCTTTCCAACTGATTTCCTCTTCGAGCTCCGTTGGCTCAGAAGGAAGTCACGACATCAACCGAACATGGAAGGAGACACATTGGAAGCCACGCTTGGAAGGACCCCATCCAGATAGAAGGAAAGAGCAAGTGGCCAAGATACAAACGCGCGTGTGGAGAGGCGACAGTAGGTATAGAAGACAATATTTCGTGCATTAAATGACGAGGCATTGTTGCTGACGCTCAGCTTTGGCGATTGATGATGTGGCCATCCAAGAAGAGCTAACGAGACAGGCAAGCATCTCTGCCTACTCAGGGGTCAAGTATCAGAGTCTCGTAGAGATACATATCCCACTATATCACGATCAGTTCCAGCGACAAGAGAAGGGACGTGGTTTCCCCATCATTCATCGCCGGATTTTGCCTTCTTAACTCGTCCTGAGTGACTCCAGCGAGGATCTGCGTCCGAGTAGGCGGGATATATCATTTCCATATGAATAGCAACTAGGTGTACCTGGATCATCTAAGCCCAGGAGGGACGGGATCTAGTAGTTGCTGCGCTTAACGAGGTTGCGAGAGATTATTGGGGCCGTAGGAGTATCGGAGAAGGTTTGTGCAATCAGCAATATGGGTAGTGCATTTTAATATTACTCATGTCGGAGGATTTGACTTAAATGCAAATGTTATATATTATAGGATACAGGGGCGGAAGATTCGTGACCTGGGGCGACCATCTGCAGGCCTGCTGCTGAGTATGAATCACATCCAAGTGCGCGCATAAACCGAACTTACTTCGCTACCTCATGACTCACATTCTCAACCTTGATACTCTTTAACTCTCATTACTATTCAATTACAAAGGTATAAATTGGTCAACACACTCCTCTCCCAGGCATTCGGTCTCTCTCAACTTCTCATCATCCTTGCTAGTCCACTTTCTCACGACGAACTCCTAAATCGCAACATCACGCCAACTACCTCAGCTCAAAGCCGATTAACACTACGTAGCACTGCCCGAGCCAAGCTCAAATTCTATAATGGGATTTCTTGCCTACCTCGCCTATGGCGTAGGCTTGGGTGGTGCCTTATTCTGTAGGAACTATGTTATGGGCGATAGACGAGCTCGCGCCCCCGAGGGATTGAACTATCTCGCGCGCGTCAGGTACTACATGTTCCACAGAAGGACCCTAAAGTTGTTCATATCGCTTGAAACCATAACATACACGGCGCTTGTACTAGTCGCCATTGACGAAGGGGATTGCAAAATTCTTTCTCCTGTACCGCCAACGCCCAGCAACTACTGGCCCCAAGGTTTCGTGAGCGCCCTCTTGCTCAGCAAAGCATGTACTTGGCTTATTAGCAGTTGGATGGTATCGCGAGGGCACTAAGTGTGGTATCAAAGGAAAGTCATTGATTGATCGACTGGTTGGGTCTCTTGGATTTGCGCAGCACTGGTCGGATGTTGATATGAGTGATGGAGCTAGGGTGTAAGGCTCAAGGCATCACGGGGTTACCTAAAAAAAAAAAAAAAAAAAGCCTATTGCATTATCGATTACCAGATAATATTATCAATTTGAAACAAACGTTTCACTCTCTTCTCTTAAGAATCTTGGTGAACTCACCCTCACGCACTCTAGCAAATGGCAACTGTCAACCAAACCCGGTCTAAATCTCTATGATCGGAGACCAGATCTCTTGTAATTAGTAGACTTGACTTCCTTTTAGCATACATATCCTAAGCATGCAGTTCTAGCCTTCTGATAATTCCGTGGTTAGCTGTATAATGCTGTCTTGCGAGGCTATGAGTCCCATCTTCAACAGGTCTGTTGTCCCAGACATTCGGAGTTTTCTCCACTTCTCCGAGGCGGATCCCCGAAACTACCGGTCGGGTGACGGAAAGAATGGGTCTTCGGCACTTAATTGGGTCTGGCCTCACTTGAACTCCCAAAGGCAATGATGAAAGCAATGTTTACTACCTGACGCACAAATTTACAAGCAAATCCTTGAACCAGGCAGACCTTGGGAAGTTGTTCCTGTTCCCGTAACCGACCCTGCCATTTTCGCCGTCCCATCCGCAAATCATGTTCCTGCTCGGCACTCATAAACCATAAGATTACCAAGTCTGCAGACTCAAGAACCCCCACTACCTAGACTTCAACGGGGCCCTGACTTCGCGTCTTGCGCGCTGTCTTTCCGACTGCTGGAGCAGTCTTCTTGTCCTTCTTGGCAGCCTTG
This sequence comes from Fusarium sublunatum, assembly GCA_013623665.1. Classification (NCBI taxonomy): domain Eukaryota; kingdom Fungi; phylum Ascomycota; class Sordariomycetes; order Hypocreales; family Nectriaceae; genus Fusarium; species Fusarium sublunatum. The sequence goes on along the minus strand of JABFFF010000224.1, from coordinate 153,253 downwards.
CCATTCCCACTCTTACCGTTCGCCACAGCATCTTCGGTGGCCGTCGGCTCATCTGCAACATCCTCGACGCGGGCCTTCTTGGTGCGCTCTTCTGATCCGGACTTATCTGCCTCAGTAGGGGCAGAGGCGCCGTTGGTCGCAGCGGGGGGCTCTGCGGCCTTGCGCTTGTCGCCTGCAGCGGCTTCGGCGACGTCGTTGACCTCGGGCTTGCTGGCGCCGTTGACGCCCGCATCACTCATCGAGACGTCCTTAGGGGCAGAGACAGCAGGCGCAGAGGTGGTTTCGTCGCCGGTGGTGATAAAAGCAGCCTCATCTTCGTTCTTGGGGGTTTCCTTGGTCTCTTCTTCAATGTTGAGCACGGGTCGCGGTGTACCGCCAGCTGGAGTCTGGTTGTTGACGGGTGTCTCAGGCACGGAGGCGACCTCGACAGGCTTGGGTGGAGCGTGAAGACTGCCGGCGCCATCAGTGGGCTTGTCCTCGTCCGGCTTGGTGGGCTCTGATGGAGCAGCTGTGGTGTCCATGGTGGGAGCGCCAGCCTCGGCTTCGGGAGCCTTGGGTTCGGGCGCGCCAACTGTGATATGTCAGCTCAATGTTCGATGTGTAAGCTTGGGGATAGGTGATGCAAGTCTCAATAGAATCGCAAACATGCCAATTGCACAGCGCCGCATCAGACGCGATGGAAACGAGGCCATTGGGGTGGTTGGCGATGGGATATACCTTTGTCTATAGCTGGAGCGATTCCGTCCGACATGATGATGACGTAACAAGGGTTGTCGCGCTTCGGCTCTGGCTTATAAGGTCAAGTGTGCGCGATGAGAGTGAAGTCAACAATGGATACGGAGGGTGTTTGCGATGTTGTTCTGGGGTCGCGAGGGTGAGAATGAAGCTTCACGATGGGAGATGGAGGGAAGAGATCAAGACGGGGATGAGGGACCAAGGACGGGAGTCAAGTCGGGTGAGAGCGCACGAGGTCACGACTGGTTCCACAAGCCATCGATAGGTAGGTAGCTAGCTATTCTAACCTAGGAAATAGAAGCAGAGGAGCAGAGAGAAGCAAGATGGGTAGCTCCGGGGCGGAGGGTGGCAGTGGCACACAAACAGCATCGAGGTTCCTCGCCCGCGAGTATTCTGCGATGAGGAACTTGTGGGAGATGGACATGGGCCTTTTGGACAGCCGCACGCATTGGGCCAAGGCAAACGCCCTGTCGTCACTGGGACTGTGAGGTTAGCCCAAGGGACACCCGTACTTGACGGTGTGAACTCTGACGATCGGGACGGACTTGGTCACCGTCTTGGATTGGATCATTGGATCCCTGGGGAGAAGAGTTGCGTTGCGTTGCGTTGCTCTGCGGGGATGGATGGATGAACCTAAGCTTGGGTGGGTCGGCAGCTCGCGCAGCACCACCACCTTGTAAGCCACCGATCTAGACGGCACCGGAACATGAGACAGATACGGCAGAGGTACTGGTACTTGATACTATATTTGGTTGAAGTAAGGGAATATGTGTTTGTTGTTGATTCCCGTGGTGAAAGGGAGAGGCATCGGTTGCTGAACTGGCTTAGAACACAGCTGGAATCAAGGCGATTAATGTTTGTTGACTACGGTAGAAGAACAGCTGCATGTTTACCCCGGCTTGAGACAGAGCTCAATTGGCCGCTCCCTGCTCTTGCTTGCATCTTGTTGCGTTACCTCAAAATGATCGGCGTCGACAAGCACTTGCACCGCACTAGCCACACAGCGCCCCCACCAGCCACACACCCAATTCAGGGGCACTTCCAGCTGCAATCTGTCTCCCACCATCGCGAGCTTAGTCATTCGTTCGTTTCAAGCACCACATCGCCAGCATCAAGGTATCCGTCCCCCTTAGAGTGGCTCGACGCGAATTAACGACACTCAACGCGATCAACCGAATTTCCCACGCTCTTTTGTCGCCCGCGACCCCGTCTTGACCTAAATCCCCTCCAGGTCCCTCCCTGAACTCACCATCTTCCGTCGAACCGATATCCCTTATAATGGCCCCCAAGGGAAACAAGTACTCGGTCATCCTACCGACGTACAATGAGCGCAAGAACCTCCCCATCATGACCTGGTTGCTTAATCGCACCTTTACTGAAAAGTTGGTCTCAAAACGAGCATACCTGCAGAACACGCAGAGGCTAACTTGAATAGCAACCTCGACTGGGAACTCATCATCGTCGACGACGGATCCCCCGATGGAACCCAGGAGATCGCAGAGCAGCTCGTCAAGGTCTACTCCCCCCACGTCGTCCTCAAGCCCCGCGCCGGCAAGCTTGGTCTCGGAACAGCCTATGTCCACGGCCTGAAGTTCGTCACTGGCAACTTTGTCATCATCATGGACGCCGACTTTTCGCACCACCCCAAGTTCATCCCCCAGATGGTTGCCCTTCAAGAGAAGGGCAACTACGACATCGTCACAGGCACTCGCTACGCTGGCGACGGCGGCGTCTACGGCTGGGACCTCAAGCGCAAGTTCGTCAGCCGCGGTGCCAACCTGTTTGCCGACACGGTGCTGCGCCCTGGTGTAAGCGATCTGACAGGCAGTTTCCGTCTGTACAAGAGGGCTGCGCTGGAGAAGGCCATTGCAAGCACTGAGAGCAAGGGATACAGCTTCCAGATGGAGCTTATGGTGCGCGCAAAGGCCATGGGCTGTACTGTCGCTGAGGTGCCCATCTCATTCGTCGACCGTCTGTACGGCGAGAGTAAGCTGGGTGGCGACGAGATTGTTCAGTATGCCCAGGGTGTGTTTTCGCTGTGGCTCAAGGTCTAAGGATGGGAATGACATACACAAAAGGGACACATCTTGTCAGATGGGCGTTTGGGGAAGTATAGTACCGTTTAATCTAATACCACGTTTCTTCAGTCACTTGATATTCGCTAAGATTGGTATCCTGTGTTGTATCTGATTTGCAGTCTGGATATCTACATGTTGCGTCCTCCTGTCACCATGATGGTCTGGCCAGTTACATACGAAAACAACGGACTCGCCACAGCCAGAATAGCACTCGCCGCCTCTGTCGCAGTACCAGCTCTCCTGAGCGGGATATCTGCATGAGCAGCATCGCCAGCAGCCTGCTTCTGCTTGGTCGGGATACCCAGCGCAATCTTCTCACCGTCTGGGCCCGTCACAAACGCACCGTCCTCCTTTGCTGCCGTCAATCTCGTAAGAATATGCCCAAAAGCGACAGTATTCGCTCGCACGCCAAACGCAGGACCCCACTCCTTCGCAATCGTCTTGGTGAAGCCCGTAACACCCGCCTTGGCCAGTGCATAGTTGAGCTGTCCCGCGTTGCCATGCACGCCAGAAGTGGACGAGATGTTTACGATACAACGAGGAGCACCATCGCGGACGCGGAAGTAAGGAGCTGCGGCGCGGACGAGGGTAAAGGGTGCAGTGCAGTGAAGAGCAATGATGGTGTCCCATTGCTTGTCTGTCATCTTGTGAATAACGCCATCCCAGGTGTAGCCCGCGTTGTTGATGATGATGTTGATCTTGCCGTTGCCAAAGTCTGCGGCGCTTTTTATCAGAGTGTCGACATATTCTGCCTTGAGGATGTCGCCAGGCACAGCTATGGCCTGGCCGCCGTTGTTGTTGATATCTTCGGCGACGGCATTACATTTCTCTGTTAAAGTTAGGTGGAAATGCAGTACAGCAGAGAGTTTAGGTACGCACCGGCGTCAATATCGGCGACGACAACTTTGGCGCCCTCCTTTGCAAAGAGTCTCGCTGCTTCTGCGCCGATCCCTTGTCCGCTGCCGGTGATGATGGCTACTTGGCCTGCCAACAGACCTTTGGGGTAGTTGAGATGGCCTGCGAGTTGGTTGACACGGTCTGACATGATGAGATGTATTTAAGAGAGGTGACTTTGATCAAATGAATACAAAGTTAAGTAACCCTGAGTGCTATTCTAAACCCCGAGACTTTATGATGGCACTCACCCTGGGGATCAGCGGGATCGTCGTGTCCGTGCCGAGGTTCGCAACGGCCCGGAATGTGGGGTAGCTCCGGACATGGAGGTTCGGGGATGGAATCAACTTTGAACTAGATCATGATGCATACTCAAGAATTTGCGTGTCTACGGTTGTTGATTGTTTACGGTGGCTCTTGGGGACATCACCATGGGGGATTCGGGACTTTGCTTGGTAGAGTTGAGTTTACACAAAGCTTGTACAACCAACCCCTCTGTTCCATCAATCAAGCCTGTCACACTTCACAATTTACATGGCTGTTTTGATTCTGTGTTATTCTGTCAAATTTTTATCTAGGTTTATAAGACGTGTCTTTTATAAAAACGCTATGGCAGCCCTCCCATCAAGAGTTTGTTAGCCATCTTCGCAGCATCGTCAAGTTCTCATCGATTACAATACTCCCATCTTCCTAATACAGACTCACAATGACGCGCAACTTGGAGATCCCTTTCCTCAGGGCTCCGATAGAAATCATAAGACTCATCCTTGGTCATTTGAAGCTCCACGACATCTTCTTCCTCTCGCATACTTGCAGAGCCTTTCGATGTCTGGCAAAAAGAACTTGGAATTACGAGTTGATGGACGAGCCAACTAAAGGAGTACAAGAATTTCGGGATGGCTATGCTTTCCCACTACCAAATCGCTGGGTTTGTGGGCTATGCTCCAAGATCCATCTCTTCGACCCGCGCGATATCCCCGAGGCAAATATGGTTCGATGCAAAACCACCAAGTCAAGGGCATCATACGGATCATACTGCCTCCAGCAACACCATATACGACTCGCCCTCAAGTACAATTGTGTGGCAGATTTATACGCCGACAGTCTGGGGGAGCTCATGAGGCCATACGAGAAGACATGGGACGACATATCGAGTATTCTTAAAGAATACTCCGCAAGGCCAAAGATTATCGACAACGAACGGTTTCTGCTTGAAGAGGAATGGCTCGTCAACACTACCCTTGCATCCATGGATCCCACTAAACCGCCAGAGTTTGATTTACAACTCTGTAAGCATATGTACTTCAAGTGGTGGCAGGATAAAGGCAACGTGGCTAGTCTCCAGGACAGAGTTGACCCATCTCGTTCTACTCACATTCTTACCGATCGCCGTTCCATGCCGAAAGAGAGCATTGGACAAAATCTATCGTGTAGCCAGTGTCGCACAGACTGTTTTATCAAGGTCCTCAGCCCAAGTCGCTACTTGATTCGGGCCTGGCACGACTATGGCTCGCCGACCTCGTGTCCTTCGTCTCGAGTATCTAGACGAGCTCACCGGGGTGCTAGAGGATCGCGAACGATCATACCACCCCATGAGCCCGGGGCAATCCGAGAAATGTTTTGGAATGAAAGCGTCTCAAAGCTCGCCGACGGTGTTAAATGCTTGACAACATAGCTGTTTGGTGTAATGGGTTGTATTTTACTGCAGATGCGTTTCTTTGTTGATGTACCAATGAGATGTTATGACAGACCTGTTGGGCAGGGAGACCTGAAGGTTGCACTGTAATATCGTTCTTCATAGCTAGGTACCACGAGTCTGTTCAGGCATATCGTTGAATTTGGGATATCTTCTCCAATATTGTGAGACCCTTCCCTTATATCTCAAGCAAGACTATAGCTTGAAGTCGCTGTTTGTCTTTTCCCAACCGGCGGGCGACACGTCCATGCCAGCAACCCGTTCCGTGAGCTTCAACTTCAGGTTCCGGTGTCTCTCGGTACACAGCTCGTACATAGTCGACAGATTGAACAATAACGTATGTGACGACAGTCCCGAGTCAACGAGTCCTTCCAAGATAGCCCGTCCCTGAGGAGGTTAGTATGCTGGTCATCAACTAAATATCAGAACGTACCTCTTGTATCCTTCCCAGATATAACAAGCACACTGCCGTATTAACACCAATCATCTCATCCTCCATGCTATCATTGAGTTCTTTCCATGCTGCCAATGCAGATTCGTACTCAGCGTCTGCCATGTCACAGAGCGCCGTGATGAGCTTCTCTGTTGTTGCATCGCTGGCGGTGGTTTGACGCGCACAAGCTCTCGCGCTATCCGCGTCACCCAAATGAAGCCATAGCAGTGCCTTCGTGAGGGCCACCTTCCCGTCACCCCGGTCCCGCAGGGTGCTGAGATGATGCGCGGCGCCCGTGAGATCCTCGAGCTCAATAAGAGCACCCGTGACTTGAATACCGAGGTCGTGCAGTCGGGCTTTCCAGAGTTCTCTTGCCGAGTTATCGTGCTGGGCTGCTGCTTTGCCGATGCGATCGCGAGCTTCACGGGCGAGATCATGGTAGCTCATCACAGCTCGACGATAGTCTCCAAAGCCGAGGGACTGGAGGCGTACGTTGAGAACTCGGAGCTCCCAAGGCACCAGATGCTCACCGGTTGTCTCGTCAACATACTTTCTGATATCGTTGAGATCTTCCAAGGCCTTGACCTCCTGAGCAGCCAAGGGCGTAGCATCAATCAGGGTGAGACAAGCCAGCCGCGTGTAAAGCAGCTCGAATATCCTCTTGGAGTCGGTAGGGTTGATACCGCCGCTAGCGCCAGAGCCTGTGAGCTCTTGAACGGCAGCAATCGCAGCTGCTCTGAAGTGGCCATTGGCAAGGAGCTCTTCGATGGGCGCTTCAGGGTTGGGCTGCTTCTGTGAGTTGCGAAATGCCACGGGGACATTGAGTGGAGTGAGAGGGTGATAAATCTCTGGTCGAAGAAGAAAAGAGAAGTCTTTGGGTCTTGCTTCACCGAGTTGTGAGACGGGTGTTGCAGTGGATGATCGCGGATGTGGTGATGAGATCCTGGGTCGATGTGTGGGTGCCCGTTGAGCGACAGTGGGTTGTTGAGGTGTTAGAGGGTCACTACAGTAAGTTAATAGCCGCGAGCCAGTGAACTGGTAAAAGGCTTACTCGTCAATATCGAGAGGTCCTTTCGTAGAGGATCTGGGTCGAGCTGAAGCCGAGTTAGTCGTGATACGCCGATGTCAGAGCTCAAGTGTTAATGGTGCCGCTCAGTGAACATGGCGTGTGCCCGATATACATTGACAATCACCAGCAACAAGGGCTACTCTGGGGACGTACTCTTGGTGATGGATTTATTCCGTGAATGCCCTTGGCTCCCCGTTCTTTGTGGTTCACTCATGGTCTCGTATTTGAAGAGTTATCTTTGTTCTTTGTTGCAGTTGAAGCCGTGACCTTGCGCATATCACGGGCAGTTCGGGTAATCGTCGGGTAGCCACTCAAGACAACGACAACTCTTGACCATCACCACTAATACAGCCCCTGAGAATCAACATGCGAGCAGATTGCATGTTGGAAAAACTCTTAGCATTCTAGAATTATATTTTTTTATAGCGCTATACTTTGCTCAGGAGCGTTCATCGGCTGTTAGCAATGGACCGTGGAGCCAAGGCGTGTTACACACGGGGCCTCAGGAATCTAAACTCCCCTACTGAAATTAGGATAAGTATAGAATTATGAACCATACCTATCAGAAGCTCATAAGAATTATTCTATACTGTAAGTCAGAAGAATGAAATTCTTAAGCAAGTTCCCTGGTATAATCGGTAATTTTGACCATGCTGTGCAAGGCAAGTCCCAAAATTTGCTCCTGCGTCACTGCTACAGTCGCTCGATCTGATGGGCTACCGATATTTCGATGTTGAATCAGAGTCTACTCGAACTGCCTACCGGCAGCCATATCACACAAGCATATCTATTACGGGTTTCGCCCCAGCCTTTTGGTAAACATCTTGCTACAAACTCACCAACACATCCTTGGTCCACCTCCTTGGCCGTATACCCGCCTTGTCGTATACAAGATGTGCTCTACTGCCGATGACCCTTTCGCCGCTCAGGGTAACGCAGACGGCCCCTGTTCTTATCTCACTCGTTATGCTTGGTCTAACATCCATTTAGGTGTCTCGCAGCCCCGTATAGAGGATCTTGTTCCCCAGGGCGACCTGATCCTTGCCGTCGGGCCAGACAGGAGTCACTTCAGGATGACTTCGAGCTTTCTCGCCGATATTTCCCCCGTCTTTGCTGTTATGCTTGGCCCTCACTTCGAAGAAGGTCACCGTCTACGAAGTATACAGTCCGGCGACCCTGCAATGGTCCTTGAGCTCCCAGACGACGATGCCCAGGCTTTCTACAACGCAATCCGGGTTCTATACGGGGCTAATCCCTCCACGCAGGAGTACCAGCCGGCCGAGATCCAGAAGATCGCTGTCATCGTAGACAAGTACGACATGGTCGCACGGTTCACCTTTGCCTCCGCGTATTGGTTCGGAAGACACATCTGGGCGGACGATTCAGAGGAGACTTGGCAGCTTACGACGGCTGCCTACTGGCTCCAGTGTCCCGACATGTTCTTTGCATTTAGCAAGAAGCTCATCAAGCAGACCCAGACGTCACATCTGAGCCACATCGAGAATATGCCAGACCGGGTGCTTGGACTACGTCTTTGCTGTAAGTTTGGTGATTAAATTTTAAGGGCAAAGGACCTAACCGCAGGTAGTGGCAATCGAAGAACACCGTGTCCACAAGCTCATGTATAGTTCGAGGCCAAGAGGCCTTTGCCTATTTTGCTTTAGACGGACGAAGGTTGGGTTCACTTCGCGGGTCAAGGGATGTAAGGACCGCAAATACCACTGATTGCTCATTCTTCTTGCTGGGTGTCTGGATGGCTTGTGGATAGGTGTTTTTTCCTTTTCCTTTTTCTTTTACTTTCTGATGTAAGAAAGGAATGAACTCAAATAATGTTCCATGCTTCTTGTGCTTGCTTCCATCTGCGCAGCGTCATAGGTAGTCAACATTAGGGTATAATATGGGCTTGTCTTAAATATGATGCGCCACGGTTCCTTCTCAAATAAACATCCTCATGTCCTTTCGTCTTTGTCTAATAGTATAAGATAACGTCTTTATAAATTTGTAGGTTATACTATAACTGTCTTAAGTTTTGCTATTGAGTTGCGTGGTTTGCTCCATCAGGCAAGGGCCAGAACTTACCCTTCATTTAACAAACTATCGATAAACTGAACCAAACACTCCGATCATTGATGGACTGTGTTTATCCGGTTGTAAAGGCTTATCTGAGCGAGATTGAAGCAAGTGCTTGTGTTGTGGCGACTACGCCCCCTCTTGCTTCTTCTGTCGTCTCCATTCTACCAAAGCAACCCCCCAGAATCGCAGTTTTAATCCTTTCACTTGGCTTCGCATCAATAGTTTGTCTTATCTCGCATTCTTTTATGGCGAAGTATCACCATGTTCGCTGAGCAATCCATAACAGGGGGTACTGCCCAGCCGCAGGCAGGGGAGGTCGCCAGAAACATCTCCGAAGCGACCATTGTTGGAGTCCCTGCTAAAGGCATAGCTCACTTTTTACTTGCTGTCGACTGAGAACTAACATTGGCTAGATTCAGCTGACGACTTCCACGAGGTCATTCCAGACGGAGACCTGATTCTTGTTGTTGGACAAGATAGAAGAAAGATCCAGCTCTCGATACATCTTGTCTGCGTAACATCACCAGTTCTCACCGATCTTCTCGAGCGGAACAAGATAATCGGTCCAAATTCCAATGGCCGCAAAGATGCTCCATACCGACTCGACCTTCCCGAGGACGACCCGGCAGCAGTTCGAAACGCGTACGATATTCTCTACGCCGCCAACTCCACAACTCTCAAGCTTGACCCGGGCGAGATCTACCAGGTGGTTCTTTTCGCCGCAAAGTACGAGATGCTCGAGTCCTTTGAGTTCGCCGCTGCATACTGGTTCCGACATGGAGTTCCGTCTTCGCTTGAGAGACTGTACGGGTCCCATGACTGTTGGTATCTGATGATGACTGCGTACTGGATGCGCTCGTCGCTCGACTTTTTCAATTTCAGCGCTCGCCTGGTTGCAGAGACGCGGGATCCCCTGATTGGGTTCATCACCGACGGAGCAGACCAAATGACTGAACTCAAGATCTGCTGTAAGAAATCCCATGTTCCATCCAAATATCCCATAATAATCCGTAGCTGACTGATGGGGCTTAGTGGCGATCCAAGAAATCAGAGGTGCCGTAGGCTACTCGCAATGGAGGCATGGTCATTTCTACTTGGGCATTTGTCTCAACTGTTTTGAAGAAGCCAAGACTTCTTATCTGTACAAGTCAGAAGATTGTCAGTACCCGGAGCGTCACATGCCCGGTCATAACCCAAATGGACTTTGGACTACAAAGCTGTAAGGGGAAGGGTGCGAAATGGTGTTCTTGTGGAGGCACAGAGGTGACCCAATACTGGCTGGTGCTACTCAGGGCGGTTCTGATGGCAGATCGATAGTGTTAACGGTTCCTGATTTGTGTATTCATTTTCTGTATGGTATTGGTGTTGGGTGAGCCTTTTGAGTCCGGGTTGGAGTAAATGGCAGTGTGATTGCCCCCCGTTTAACTCCGTGTGATCGGTTTCATGTACTAAGGGTTAGCTGTTGGGCTTAATATGAATTGTCAACATTCTTCCCAGGCAGCCTCATGCTTCAAGTTGCTCGAGTGAACGCGGTCCCTGACAGCCGTTGACAGTCGCTGACAGTCACTGACAGCTGCATGCAACTGCCAATCACTTTCAGATCCTCCCGTCCCTTCTACCTCCAAAACCCATGGAGGCTCTTCGGTGACTTACTTCATCCCTTTTCTTTTTTTATCAGGGTCAACACCTTTTCTCTTTTCTTCATCCACGAACCGACCCGTGCACGAGCAAGATGAGCTCTCCTTCACCTGCTGCCGCCGACCAAGGTGGCAACGATACTTGTATGTACAAGACTTTCTGCCTACCTATAGAAGCTACTAGCTACCTCTCTTAGCAAAAGTTGTGACTAGAATTGGTCTAGATGGCGACATCATCCTCGTGGTCGGCCCAACAAAGACACGGATCCAAGTCTCTTCAGGATTTCTCAAGTTTATCTCGCCGGTCTTCAAAGCAATGTTCAACTCTGGGATGCGTGAGGGAGAGTCTCTTCGCAACAGAGTAGACGGCTCTCCTGTCGAAGTCATACTGAGCCATGACAACGCGCAAGCCATGACGCAGACCATTCAAGCTCTTTACGGTTCCGATTTAGTGGTTGAGCCCCTGCCACACGAGATCAAAGAGATCGCGATCCTCGCCGACAAATACGGACTGGTCGAGCGACTCCGAGTTGCCGGGTCATATTGGCTTCGCCCTCCTCCTGGTACCACCTCTGCGCTGGAGGTGGCTTGGAACCGTCTGGTCGCCGCCTGCATACTTGACCTTGAGGCTCCTTTTTATCTTACCAGCAAACGGATAGCGAAGACGAAGGGTAGCCTCCTGAAGTATGCGAACCAACTACCTGACCAACACCTTGGAATTCGACTGAGCAGTAAGTTCACCAGATACTGTACGTAACCACAATAATGTACAGATACTGATGATACAATAGTGGCTGTTGGCGAACTACACCTCGAAGCCTTGGCTCTTAAACAAGAACCCGGTCTCTGTTTGGACTGCTTCACACACGGGACAGAATCTTTTATTCGGAAACGACCTGCATGCAAGTTTCCCACTCGGCACGACTCCCTATTGTATCAAACGAAAACGTGAACTGGGTTTGAAGGTTCTATACTATGTAGATAACCTCTAAATACTACCTCGACTCCCAACATCGCTTTGCTCTTCTGCCTTAAGGAAACGCTAAATACTTGAAACCCAAAATCACGTCTTAATATTACTATAAAACTCTTTAATTGAATAATATGGTAGCATTAAACCTTCAAATAAAGTAGTAGTCAAGTTCCATGATGCCAGCATTAGTGTAGATGCTAGCAATCAGTTGACGCCATCCTTATGGTATGGTTTACTCATTGTCTGCCATTCTTTGCTACATATTGAGGTTATTCAAGTTAGAAAAATGCATGTATAAACTATATTAATATCCAGGCTAACATCTAACTCTGGCAAATGCAAGGCCCCTGCAGCAGCTCTTGATAAAGGCTACCGCTGCCTGCGTCTATCTCCCTAACTCAACTTTCTTCCCCCTTCCTGTAATCGGTCCTTGTTTTCTTTACTTTTTTTTATCTCACTTCTACATCAAGTCAAATCTCTCTACGACAGCAAGCAATGCAACCAGCAATTAATTACAAAGCATATACGCACACAAGGGCGGGCCAACCCATGATGGAAGCTATAAAAGGTATGTGCCAGACATAACAGAAGTATGCAGTACTGACATTCATTGGGAACCGAAAGCCCGGTTCATATCCTTGTACCCAATGGGAATATAATCCTCCTCGCTAGCCATGAAGAAGTTCGGATCCAGATATCATCACAATTTCTCTGCACGATATCGCCATTTTTCGACCGAATATTCAACTTGAATTTCTGTGAGGGGACGAGACTGCGTAAAGCTCAGGGAGAACCAGTTGAGATCGGGCTCCCTGATGACAACGGGTGCGGCGTTTTATATGCCCTCAAGACGTTGTATGGTGCAGACCCAGAAATGCTACGCCTCACACCAAAGGATACCCAGGGCCTCGCGGTCCTAGCGGACAAATATGATATGACTCAGCGATTCGCTCTGGCTGGTAGAGCATGGATGACTTTTATGCCCCAAAACGCTGGAGAGTGCTGGCAGATGATGACCGTAGCCTACTGGCTCGACCTCCAGGACGGGTTTTTCAACATGAGCCAGGCTTTCGTCAGGAGTTTAGACCACTCTCTAATCTTCAAATTTGCCAATGAGACACCAGACGAGGCCCTCGGCCTGAAACTTGGTAGTAAGTCACAATTTTGCAGGTCGTTAGGTGAAGATATGGACTGACTGGTTGAAATAGTGGAAATTCTACTCCTTTATCATGGACTCGCGCAGAGGATGCCTCAGCCGATTGGAGGGCTTTGCCTGTACTGTTTTCGTAGAGCGAAACATAATGTCCTGGCTAGGGAACCAAAATGCCCCTTTCCAGGGCATCATTATTAAGCGACATGCCTGTCTCCTAAAGATTGCTGATTGACCAAAGGTATCGTTGCATTGAGCAGGCTATCTATTGAATAGTTTGAGAGAGCAACTCGAATCAACAACCTTTACCTCGTCCCAGCGAGAATGATGCGCCTTTGAGCTTAATATAACTGTTGTTTCTATTACGCCCTTAACACGGCTTCTGCGTGCTAACGCCGTGTCTTTGTTACTTTGATGTGAATATAAAGGTAGTTCGGTGACAAGATTGGATCAAACTCGATACTCGACTGGTTCCCAAGTGTGGCTCGAAGGGCCTCGAACACAGCGTCCGGCTGGTCGTATGGAAGCTTGACCTTTATAGGCTCAGGACCTTTCTTGTTTCTCAGGGCTTCGCCCTCGCTCATCGGTACATTAAACATCGCCCGAAATACAGGCGACATGTGCTTAAGGAATCCGGAGGTAACTTGGATTTTGATCTTGTTGTTCCCAACAAACAAAACAACATCCCCATCTGCAATGACCTTCCAAGATTCTATAGCATCATGTCAGACATCGTGGTTACCTTCGCTCTGCTACTTCGAACACGTACCATTCTCGTGCTCGGTATTTCCAATAGTCTCACTAGCGGTAGGAGAAGCTACTATATACTTGGTATGATTATGTGTCTGCTCGTATGCTTTGGATAAGGTTGAAAATATTTATAAGATAAACAATAAAAGATTGAGGAGAATGAATAAGAACGTAAAACGAGCACGAAGAAAGTGATTTATATAGTATTGTTGGATGCAGAAGCATTTGCCAGTGGTTACCATGTTCACGGATCAGAGCCACAGGGTTGTGTGTCATATAATTGCAATTAATGCGAGTGCTCAGTCAAGCAGGAAACAGTCATAAAATTAATTGTGACGCCGCAGTTTCAGGACCTGATATCGGCATTGGCACTTGAGCTTTGAGACCTCATCTCTGGTCGTCTGGCTCTCCTGAGCGTCGAAGACTTGGTCTTCGATGACATCGCTAAGTCTTCAACAATACATCCATGAGACGCGTACTTGTCCCGCTAGAGATGCCAGTTTTTATGTTGACACCCAGGTAGGGGGTCAACATAATCAGTCTCCGCTGCAACGAAGCATTCGAGGCACAACCCAATAGCTTCCTGCTTATATATGTTCGCACTTCTGACTTGCTTGATTGCAACTGCGTGTTCTATTAGTATCAACTTCGATAAGCCCTGAATAAGAAGACCTACGTGCAAGTCTCAGACCAAGGTTCTGGCCTGGAGACGCCAGAGCATATTTCAGCAGACTGATAACTCCAGTGATAAATTATCGACTCATGACAAAGAAGGGCTCATCAAGGTCGAGCCAGTACGCGGTGAGGAGATAGTCCCATCCCGTCTGACGCTCAACGAGGTCCATGCCGAGCGGACACGCGCGAAGCCAGTAAAGACCAACAAACTTGAATCTCCCGACTACATCGTATTTGTCGGCAAACATAGCAACCTCTCTGATAGTGGCGGATGGCAGGTTGCCCGTGTCAGGGTTGCACCCATATAGACAGCGCAGAGCTTGAAGGACAGCCTGTCCACCATCCTCGGCCAGGGCGATCTCGACAGTTTCGTTTTCTTTCTTAGACCGAAGCGTTTCACCTTCGATCATAGTCGAGTCAAACATGGCCGCGAACACGGGGGAGACATCTCGCAGAAAGTCTGAGGAGACTTGGATTTTGATCCGCTGGGGACCGGCAACCAGGACGATGTCGCCATTTCGTCCGACTTTGAAGACTTGATCCTCAGCTGGTACACAAGAACTGTCAATAAACTGTNNNNAAAAAAAAAAAAAAAAAAGGCAGGACGTACATGTATTGCTCGGATCAGAGGAAACGGGAGCGTCTGTCATGTTGCTTGGTTGAGAATCTTCTTTGTTATGAGGTGAGGTATAGAGGATGAGACTGAAAAAAAAGGTGCATGTTACATGAATTAATACAAAGCCAAAACAAATGAAATGGGATACACGAAGTTTTGATTAGGGTGCAAGTGCCCTTTTACCTTGATGCTCTTTACAAGGTAAGACTGCCAGCTGCTGCCAGTGTCAGGACACTTTATAAATATAATATCTATAACATTTTATTACTCTTTTATAGAAGTTTTCTAGGGCCTCTATGTGGAATTCCCTAGGTATTTATATTTATAAAGAATGGGTTAAGCCTATATGCTTCCTTGTGGTCACAAGACGATGTAGATGAGTGTGTGATAGTAGTGATTGTCAGTCGGGGTTGATGAAAACAACAGTCGGTTGATCTTCTACAGAGTCATAGGAGATAACTTTCCAATCCAAAAGAGTCATTATTTGGCTTGCAGCAATCCAGCTTGCTGATTGAGTGTTCCGCGTCGGGGAATCATTGACCTCACATCTTCTAGTTGCCCCAGCGGACGCGATGTTCATTGGAACTGTTCTATTGTGAAGGATGAAATCATACACATTCTTTATTACTCTATGAGTATCCTTGTGTAGGTAGCTTTTAGAAAGTCTACCTTTGAACAAGAGTCTCTCGATTTGCTGGAAACTCAACTCGTTTCGCTTGGTCGACAGGGGACAATCTGGAAAAGCCTTGAACTGCTTGGGGAACTAGATAGCAAACTGTGATGCCTTCATGCTATCATCTCATTATTTTATTTTACTAAATTATTGACCGTCTTGGTGGCTCTGGAAATGTGTTACCAGTGGGCTACGTCAATCCAGAATGCTTCCACTGCCATCTCTTCATGTCACTTTGCAATATGTCTTCCGCGGCGGAAACTCCACTCTCCTTTCCATGACTACAAGCTGTCTTTTTTTAATAATATTTGTGTTACTTTAAGCAAAGAACTCCATCATGTGCGCAGGATATACTTCTCACGTTTACCCCTAGTCGAGGCTGTTTGGGACGTATTGTCAAGGGGAAGCGCAACTCTTGAGTCATCCCCCAATGGCCATTTTTCGCAAACCAAGTTTAACCTTATGTTTAAAAAAATGAACAAGCCAAGAGGTGGCCTGGTCATTCGATCGGACTGTTTCGCTGCCACAGAGGTTCAGAAGGTGGTCAAGACGCTTTGCCAGCGCTGGGTATGTCTAACAAGAAGTAATTTCCTCGGATTGGTTCCAAAAAGATTTAACATATTGCGATAATCTTGGTGCTGTGCGTACTTAAATCAGACGAGCCACAGACCTTCGCAATACTCTCCTGGGATGAGGTTGCTCATCCATTACCCTACGATTGGCATTCTTGTATTGGTGAATTTGCCAGCTAAATCGTATCATATCTCAAATATTGTTTAGTCCAATGGCCCTGGCTGAAGTGGTTTCCATAATGTCCGTGAGTGGCATCACTGATCACTGGCACTGCTTGATGTTTTTCTTTTCATGCCGCCTCCCGTTGAACAGGCAACTTCACCACTACCCAATAAACAAAAGCATTCGCGTTATTACACCCACAGTCTTCTGCTTCTTTGCGTTATTTTTCTTGTTTCCTCCTTGCTCACACACTCATGTCCAAATAGCCTGATCTTTTATTGAGCACGACCCGCAACATGGCAGAACCACCAGCCAAACGCAAGAAAGTCAACCCAAACGAGCCTTCTACTGACGACTGTTTCGGTCATTTCGCGCCCGATGGAGACGTCACCTTCATCGTACAAGGCGAGACGCGAGTGCGTGTTCATTCGACCGTCATGAGGACTGCTTCGCGTGTTTTCGCCGTCATGCTCGGCCCCAACTTCAAGGAAGGGCATGCTCTCGCAAAATCAGGCAGCACACCCATCGAAGTCGCACTGCCCGAAGACGATCCTGAGGCTTTCGGTTGGATCTGTCGCGTTATCCACTGTCAGGCCGCTACGAAGCTATGGGAACCCGGGCCTGAAATGCTCGTCCAGGTCTGGATCCTCGCCGAGAAATACGACATGATGAAGTCCATTCAGCTTTCTGTCGATCACTGGGTTGTCATGCAACTCTGTTCTGAGCCAGGACATTTAGGTCTCTGGTCTATGGCCCTTGCTTGCTATCGAGGCCGAGACTCAGATTCTTTCAAATCTCTCACCAGCCAACTTCTTTATTATTCAGATGCACAATACACTAGCTTCGCATCCATATTATCAGAGAGCACCAAGGAAATTGCTTCAGCTCGTGTGGCCTACAAACTCGCAGGTATGATGCTCTCTCATCGTAGACTCAAAGCACTGTACTGATTACCTCTACAGGAAAACTCCAAGAAGCACGAACCAAATTCATAGCCGACACGATTAAGCTGGTTTACAGCGACTTGCCAGAGTGTTTCCTTAACTCTCACTGTGTTACAAGTGCTTCGAAGACGCCAGAGTATTTCAGGTTTATACAGAGTGACCTGGGCGGATTCGTGCGCTTTCTGGATGAGGAAGCATTTCTGGCAGACCTCCCACCCTTCATCCCTAAGCTTAGGGGATGGGTTACAGAAGATTGCACCTGCCATTCCTGAGAGAGGGCTATAAAGCAATTCCGTGATGCTATCTGGGATTATATCAACTTCACCAAGATTGAAGGTCTCTGCCTTGCTTGTTTTGACGATGCAGAGGATATTACGTGCACGCACGAGCACGAGGGATCGCCTTGAGGCTAGACTTGGCAGATACTATGGCTGCGATACATTCTATCGCAAATGGTATATGTACTACTCTATAGTCTTGTTCTTTGCTACCCAGATTACTTGTGCTGGCGGGAAGGAAACCAGTGTATAAGTAGGTACATAAGGCTTCCAGGGGTGTAGAATCTCCGTAGCATAGAACAAACAAGACAGTATAACCTTGACTCATTTCTCTTTAATATATCGCAGTCACTTCCCATGCTGCAGAGGTTGTGGGCTGCAGCTTGCCGTAGCAAACGGCTACCATAGGCGAATGAAAACAGGGAGGGTGCTAGAAGTCTGTTTTTCGAAACGTCAATGCAATGCAATCATCCTTATCATCATCTGAGAGTTGAGGGCTTGGCTTTTCGTAGCCGACATACAGTCCTGAATCCTTTCTCCTTTTCTCTTTTCCTTTTTTATTCTAGCCAACTTCTTCTTTCTTTCTCCCTTCTCCCTTACCATCTCCTTGATGTGTATGTATCGCCATGAGCTCAGCCGACGAGCCTCCTCACAAGCGTCAGCGACAAGACTCGCCATCTGCATCTGCGTCTGGCTCAGACGCAGAGAATGATGAAGTCTTTGAAGAGGTTGCCCCTGGTGGCGATGTCATTTTTGTCTTTGATGGAGGTACCAAGAAGATCCAGGTGCATTCATTCATGATGAAACATGCCTCGTCTGTCTTGGCTGCCATGTACGAGGCAACTTCAAAGAAGGCGAAATGCTCAAGAATGCCGCTTCGAACAATCAGCCTGTTGAGATCGCTTTGCCTGAAGATAACTTTGATGCCTTTACACTCATCTGTATCGTCATCCATCACCCGAGCCAGACCAAGCAGCATACCCCTAACATTAATGAACTCGTTCACATCTTTGAGGTTGCCAACAAGTACCACCTCGACGATTCCATCTCCCTCTCTTTCGAAGTCTGGGTTGAAAAGCATATTTCAAAGACTTTCAAATACTTTGATGTCTGGCTACTCATGCTCATGCTCTATCAAATGGGTTTGCAAGAGGAGTTCCAAAAAGTCAGCCGGATATTCGTCTTTGACTTTCACGAATCATACCTGAAAATGGCCTCCCGAAGCGAAACCACCCTTGGGCATTTGATTAGTGGTAACATCCACTACAAGCTCGCTGGTAAGTTGCATAGGTACATTCACACATTTGGCCTTCCACTATGCTAACAAGTGGTCACCTAGTTTCTCTTGAGGAACTGCGAAAAGACATGCTCTTGGCAATCGTCCAGATTGCCAACACCAACATGTCTGTTGCCTTGGAGAGCCGTTGTTGCAAAGATTACTACAGCATCTCATTCTCGAAGCGAATCGCCTACATAGCTAACAACAGGGTTTCAGTCAAGAGCCTCCTCAGCCAAACCAACTTCCTCGTAGACTGTTACAGATCTTGTAAAAACCAGTCATGCGCGCTTCTCAACATTGCTAATGAGTTACAAGAATTGGATAAGACTTTGAAAGGGGCTTATATCCATTGTGTCGAAAAGAACAGCAACAGCATTACCTGCAGTGGGATCCACAAGGACCTCACGGCTTAGTTACCTACAGGTAGTTGAGGTAGTGAACAGATTTAATACGGAGCTATTTTACAACTTTTCCATATCCTAGGTAGTCAATCAATTTGAACTGCGGTCGATTATAGTCGAAAATTTTGATTCTAGCGAGTAACTTCATAACAACAACTGCTCTGATACTCTCTGATAGCGGTTGTGGAGCTTCAGAACCTCGGAGCTTTTACTGTGCACCCAAACCTCAGTTCCCCACTAAAACTTGTAAATAGACCTGCACCTCAACTCTTTCAACCTTCATACATCGCCTCACAATGAGAACCCGAAAATCCAATCGCACCAAGCGGTACACGGTTGAAAAGTACGACTTCGAAGGCAGCTCTGACGAAGAAGCTCTCAGACGCGCCGCCAAAAACGCTGAGCGGGATGAAAACTTTGATGAGACGGCCGCCGCTGAAGAGAGCGCCGAAGAGGAAGAGCTCGCTCTCGAGCAGGAGCAGGAGCAAGAACAGGAAGATCAGGAGGATCCCGAGTCCGAAGGCCCCGTGAGCGAGCCAGATGGCGTTCCAGATAGGTTTGCGCGCCAAAAGGTAAAGCCCATCAGACCATTCAACGTACGCGCCGCGGGTTTGACAGGCTATCTTGACCTGGAGCCTGTGGCGGATGGACGCATTGTGAGGTCGTACTGGGGGCCATACGACCGCGGCTTGAAGGGTAAACATCTCGTTGAGGCATGGTATGGGCGGCATGAGGATGGCGTCAAACTGGTACAGGGGACGCTAGATCGCTGGATGGACTGGACAGTGCTACCGCCCAAAATCAAAGCCGATGGAGGCCAGAGGGACAGAGCGATCTGGTCGCCAAACTTTTTCGAGAGAGAGGCTTACAGCGCCGAGCACTGGTATGAGCGCGTAAGAGAGAGTCTGCCAGATGCCAGTGCGCGGATACGACTGTCTCTGGAGGAGGCTCAGATGTACCGATTCCAGAGAGAAGCCATGCCGGTTATACTAGGACCCCCAGCATCGCAACAAGAGGTCAAATTCGAGCCGGGAGACGCATACGTGCTCTCTCAAAACGGACTTCCCGTGTCGGAAAGCAACAGCACGCCCGTAGGATGGATGTTTGATACGGGCGGCATCGTCACGGGTATGGACTGGGCGCCTCTGCACAGCGCAAACGCGCCGCAACTCCTCGCCTTGTGTGTCATTCCGCATTCTGACCAGGAATATTACGATTACGAGCAAGAGTCTATGAAACCTGATTTCCAGAAGCAAGGTGTTGTGCAACTGTGGGAATTTGTCGGCGAGAGGCAAGAAGACGGCTTTGCGCGGCCGTCATCTCAGGTACCAACGCTGCGCAAGACGATATGTATAGAACACGGACGGGTGCGGAGAGTCAAATGGAGTCCTGCATGTGGCTTCTTGGCGCTCCTTTGCGACGACGGGAACATCTGGGTAACTGAGGCTGGTGATGATGGAGAAGGGGGCTACGGTGAGTTTGGCCTCGATATGAAGCATCAGAAGCATTCTAACAGTTTTGCAGAAAAGGTTCAGCAACCAATAGCTGTATTTGGCTTCCCCAATGAAGACGTTAAAGCGACAGCTCTCACATGGATCAATTTCAACCGGTTGGTGGTAGGCTATTCTGACGGTTCTATTGCCATCTGGTCTCTTCGTCCGCATCGCCTCCTCTCACGACACCCCGTCCACCACAATATTGTAGTCGACGTCGTCTCCGGCTATCCAGCGATGCCCTATCTCATCGCGTCTACCCCCGTTGGTGGAACCGTCAAATTGCTTGATCTACGTGCTCCAAGCTACGAGTCAACCGAGGTTCAAAACCTCACAGTCGGAACACAACCAAATCTCCTCGGGTACAGCGATCATCTGCTAGGTTTCTACTCCATGTATCCATCTGCAGGTGTGCTAAACACTCATGTTGGCTTCATGCATCATTCGCAATTCCCTGTGGCTCGTCGCGTCTTTACTGGAGAAAGCTTCCCTTCTTGTCTCGCCGTCGGACGGACACACCCATATCTCCTTATCGGATCCCTAGACGGCTCCCTCTGGGCCATCAATCCTCAGGTCGAGCTGTTCACTACCAGGCGCGAGCCTACAGACCGCATCCGAATCTTCCATCACGAGCATCGACCCGCAAGGCTCTTCCCAGCTGGATCACCTGCAACGGCACGAGGAGTGTCGAGAATAGTAACGGGCTTTATCTTGGAGCTAAGTCTCACAAAGCATTCAGCCCACAGGCCTCCCGTTAAAAAGGGAAAGAAGCCAAAGAAGAAGGATACCGACGCAGCTGGCGGCGATGATGAAGAAGAGGGAGGCGCGGTTACGGACCCTACTCGAGCCATCATTTACGAGCCGTTGACGAGGGTCACGGTGGCCGAGTGGAACCCCAATGAAGAATATGGCTGCTGGGCTGCAGTAGCGATGGGTTCAGGCTTGGTGAGGGTGATGGATCTCGGCTTAGTGACATCAAAGGAGTAAGCCGATTAGTCCATGAGGCACTGAGATCCCATGATGGTGTGATGGTAGTCGAACGCCTTGGCCATACCGTAGAAGTGAGTGACAGCTGCGAAGATGACGAATATGTGAAAGATCTGATGCGAGCTTCCCCAGATGTCAAACCTGCCGGGCGCACTTCTCTCGGGCCAACGAGCCTGTGCAGAGTCAGCAACTGGATATGAAAGGGCAGGGGGTAAACGTACCGCATAGAGGACAGCACCAAAGATGTACATGGCGCCATGGAGTACGACCAGGCTGAGACTCATTCTATCTTCCAGACCCTGGAGGCCGTATATGAATGCGCCGTGGATGACAGGGACGATGCCAGAGAGGCCGAGGCCGATGAACATCATCGTGCGATATGGTCGCCAGGTGGGAGTACGGAAGCGCTCGATCCACGAAGCAAGGGCACAGCCAGTACCCAGAACACAAATCTAGTCCTAGTCAGCGAGGGTCTTTCGTGCATGAGAGCTCACTCACCACCCAGAGATATAAAGTCATCAGGTTAGGCAAACAGAAGAAGCCGTAGTACAGCGCAGGAACATAGCTCCCGACAATCAAAGCCACGATACCCGTGTAATCCAACTTATTCCCCCATTTCGCGACAGTATCGCTATGATTCGATAAAGTATGGAATGTAGCACTCATCCCCAGACACACCACAGCGCCTCCAAAGAAGCACGCAAAGACAACAACATCAGCGTCACTTGCGCTTGCATACCGTGGCCGGACGACTCGGTCAACGTAAGCTGCGCTAGCAAGGAATACTATAGCGCCGAGGAGATGCGACCAGATGTTGACGGACTCGTTGTGGAGGTAGAAGAGGGAGCGCAGAGAGTGCGAGTATGAGCCTTGAGACTGGCGATAACCCGATAGAATGAAAGCATTGTCACGACGCCAGGCGGGTAGATCGTCCCAGAGAATGAGAAGAGAATGCTCAACTTTTGATTCAATGTTTTTAGCGGTATTGATGAGTTGTTCAGTGGCTGATGGTCGGCGGTTGCGAACGCCGTAGGGCTCAGAGGTGTCGGCCATTATTGAATGAGGCTATCCAGACTTTGGACAATTCTAACTGAAATTAAGGTCCTTTTGCTCGAATACTAATGACGGCCAAGATATTTAATTAGTCTCAGTCCTCTACTTATATATCATTCGAGTTCCACTTGTCTGGTCAAGATGGAGCCGTTTCTTGTTGTGTTGACCAGGGCAAAGTAGTTTTGTTGGGACGAGCACATGAAAAGACACGCAACGCGCTCCCGAGGCTAGTAGAGTGCGTGGAAGAAGGCCTCTAGAAACGTCGTGGAAGGCCCACTCTATTCCAGGACCCTTACTTGGTATTGAAGTTATAATGGGCTGGTTTAATGGACATTCAAGTTATTTGAGCAGTGGAGAGTTGGCAAAGTTCTGGAGAAGTGGACAAGCGAGTCGAGTCGTAGTATTACAGTGGAGGATTACTACCAGAACGTCCTTTCTGTGTGGATCATTTACAATCAATCATACGCTACAGTCAATATTTAATTCACAGAACTGCAGGTCAGCATTGGGTCAGCATAGAATTCATTTCTCGTTAGCCATCGCGCAGATATATCATATCGTCGGTGGGCGCCATGTCTAAAACGCCAAAACACGCAGGCTGGCTGAAGCGCTCACGCCATCAAAACCTCCCATGACCATCGCCGGGCTTTGCTCTTTGTCGCCCAAAGGCTGCGAAGTCGCTTATTTCTTTCCGCTCTTCTTGATGCCCTGGCCACCAGTGTTGAGGGGACCCTTGCCTCCGGCCTTGGAGGCCATCTCCTTTCGCGCCTTCTCCTCTGTACAAAAGAACTTCTGTTAGCGATATGTGTGATCGTAGGGTTTTCGGGAGCATGCGTACCGGCGCGCTTCTTCTCGAGGTAGGCCATATCGTCCTCGTCAAGGTCCTTCTGGGCCTTCTTGGCCTGCTTCAAGGGCTTGACCTTGCCGCCTGTTGTAATTTGAGGTTAGTTTTCGTGTCTTTGTAGTGGTTTGCGAGAATAGAACAAACCTTCTCGGTTAGCGCCACCCATTTTGATGTCTGTTAAAAAGAGAGGATTTGAGGTAAATAGAGAGCAAAGTGTTGAGTTGCGGTTGTAAAAACACAAAGATGGTCGCGAGAAGAGAGAAAAGTTGCCTCCCGCTTACTTCGGTCGCTTCGCTTTGGTCCAGGCCTTTCGTTGGCGCCCAGCTCAGCGGTGAGCCCACTTCAGCGCGGGGATAAACGCGATAAGAGATAAGGATAAGGGTCTTTTGAGGCTTATGTAATCCGGAAACTATTCGGGTTTTCGTCCACTTTTTGTAGCCTCCATCAGTCAAGAGACGACCTAGACTCGGACGTTACGTCAAAACTCTGGAGATACAGATCCGTAACTTAACCTTTGATCTCGCAGCACGACCTGTTTAGGCTTCACAACTCGAACTCTCCTGCTCACATACTTCTTTCTATCTGGACTGCGCTCCAGTGTACCCTCATCTGCTTCATTACTACCCTCACCAACCTCCCCTATCGGCACTGAGCCTTTACGAGTCACTACTGATCCGGTTGGGCTCTTTTCCCATTGCACTCCCCTCATCCCAGTCCTTTGCGCTGACACTGTTTGTGCCTCTCTCTGCTTCAAGGCCTAAAGGATCCAGCAAGCACCGTCGCATCATGGCGTCGAGTTCGGACGAAGGCGAGATCATCGAGAATGGCGCTGAAGATTTGAAGGCAACTTCACTGCAGCACACTGGAGGAAGCAGTGTTGACCGTCAAGACAGACACAAAAGTAGACTTTCGACTCCGGACCACGGCTCGGCTTCTAGATACAGCAACAACTCGCGACACAGTATCTCGCCCCGTGGCTACAAGCGATCACACGATGAAAGAGACAGAGACAGAGATCACTACAGTTCTCGACCCCGCGATCAAGACTCCAGAAGCTTCCGCCATAGCTACGAGGATGCTCGACGCGACGACCGGAAGCCTCGTGGCCCATACGATGACATCGATCGACCTACATCGCGCGCATCCAATTACAACTACGGTGGCCGTGATCGGAGCCGCGACCGCGATGGAGACCGAGATCGGTATTCCAACAAACGCCCTCGAAACAGAAGTCGCTCACCCCATCGTTCCCGACGCCCAGACAGGGGCAGGTTTGATCGTTTTGTAAGAGAAGGTCATTATGACCGCCGCGACGATGCGCCACGGGGACTCAAATACGATGATAGCTCATGGGATGGGTCCAAGAGGACGACTGTAGGAGAGGCTTCACGCGCCCAGGAACATGATGCTAAACCTGATAAAGGCTTTACCAATGGATATGGCCCTTCTAGGACTTCTCAGCGGTATGTTCATTCACGACTATCGACTTGCAGCGCAGCGCTGAGTGAGAACAGACAACCGGTCGCTCAGAAAGAACCCGAACGAAAACCGGAACCAGAGCCTGAGCCTGATTACGAGGAACCTGAACCTATTGACGAAGAAGCTGAGATCGAGCGACGCCGTAAGCGACGCGAGGAGATACTGGCCAAGTCCAGTTCGGCGACTCCTCTCCTGCTTCATGCTGTAGGTGCTGCAGCAAGCAAAGCTCACGCTGCCTCTCCTGCGTCCACTGTGCCCGATACGCCCATGCGAACGCAATCTGATATTGCAAGCCCCCGCACCCCTCGATCTGGTATGTCAACAGCCTCACGGGAAAGGATTCCATTGACCATGTCCGCAGACATCGCCTCACCTCGCTCACCTGTATCACATGGCGAGATGTCGCCTGGAGGAATTAACCTCCTCGATGACAAGCAACTGATGAATACTCATGGAAAGATTCAGATAGATGAGGAGGATGGTCCTTCTGCAGCTGATTACGATCCTACTGGAGACATGAAGGAGGACGAACGACGAGATGAACTCCGACATGGACATGTCGTACTTCATGGTGAGCATCATCCTATTGCAACCGAACAACAGCCACAGGAAGAGGTGCAAGAAAAGCCTGCCGAAAAGACCGACGGCGGTGATGATGACGATGACTTCGATATGTTCGCCGAAGACTTTGATGAGGACAAGTACGCAATCAAGCCCGTGGAGCCAGTGGCTCCTATCGAAGGCGATGGCAAAGCTCCCGATGTTCCAGCTATCAAGGGAGGTATCCTCGAAGGCGATGACAAGGACGGTTACTACAAGATTCGCATTGGCGAAGTCCTCAACGGGCGATATCAGATTCAAGCAGCACTCGGAAGGGGTATGTTTTCAGGCGTGGCCCGCGCTGTCGACATAACCACGAAGCAGCTCGTAGCTATCAAGATGATGCGAAACAACGATGCCCTCCGAAAGGGCGGCTACACCGAAATCGCCATTTTGGAGAAGCTCAACGAGGCTGATCCTGAGAACCGCAAGCACATCATCAAGTTTGAGCGTCAGTTCGACTACAAGGGCCATCTGTGCATGGTGTTCGAGAACTTGAGCATGAACTTGCGAGAAGTGCTACGCAAGTTTGGTAACAATGTGGGCATCAATCTCGGAGCGACGCGAGCGTACGCATACCAGATCTTTGTAGCTCTGGCACACATGAGAAAGTGCGGCATCATCCATGCGGATCTTAAGCCTGACAATATTTTGGTATGAAGCCCCAGCTACACCCTGAGAGATGAATGCTAACTTTGGTAGGTAAATGAGAGCCGAAACGTGCTCAAGATCTGTGATTTAGGTACAGCCATTGACAAGACCGATGCGGCGACAGCGCATATGGATATTACACCGTATCTCGTTAGTCGGTTTTATCGAGCACCAGAGATTATCCTAGGAATTCCTTACGACTACGCCGTCGATATGTGGTCCATCGGCTGCACCCTGTATGAGATGTACACGGGCAAGATCCTTTTCGCTGGCGACAGCAACAACCAGATGCTCAAGGCGATTATGGAGATCAGGGGCAGGTTGACACCGAAGCTGTTCAAGAGAGGTCAACTGTCGGCTGCTCATTTCGACGACAAGGGCGAATTTGTCAGTATCGAGCGTGACAAGGTTCTCGGCAAGGTATGTTATGATTCCATTCACTTCCTCCACGTTTGCTGCTGTTGTTATTGTTTTTGTCCCGCCCAACTCCTTGCATCTATTCTCTAAGCGCTACATGGCCTTGCTTCTGGCCGCTGTCTCCCCACACAATGTCTATACTATTTTTGCCGTGTGGATTGGGGGCTGCTCCATCATGGGGCTCTGCGAGTGTAAGCGCCTGGTCTTTCTCCCTTGCAGGCGGAAGCGCTGGGGCTGTGTGGGGAAGTCTCCCGATGAGCCAACATCATTCACATAACGGTCGACAGATCAAAACATTGGAGACGTTAGGTCTAAGACTGTCAGGGAGGGATGTGCTGAGATGAGATGGGATCAGGTGATGAGACGCCTCACGATCCTTTGCATATCGTTGCCAGCCTTTGTCTCGGTAGATCGGCCTCCCTCTCAGTATCAGCCACGATGACCTACATATCCCTTGCATGCTTCCAACCGGCTGCTACCGCGTGGACATGCGCTCAGCCCTTGCTGTTAACCTTCTTGCCATGGATCCCATTTTAGAACTTTTGGCTACGATCATTAACTAACAACTGCGCTTACAGACTACCGTCCGGACTATGGCTGTGGTGAAGCCAACACGCGACCTACGAACAAGGCTCATGGCTGCGTCGGGAGGGATGAACGATGCGGAGACCAAGGATCTGAACCACTTCATTGATCTTCTCGAGCACTGTCTCACGCTCAACCCAGACAAGAGGATCAAGCCGGCTGATGCGCTGCGCCATCCCTTCTTTACCTCGCGGGCGGGGCATGTACGTCGGTGAAAAGGGCGCTTTGTATCAGAAACGTGAAATCATGACGCTGTTGAAAGACAAGGAAAGAAACAAATGGTTCGAGGTCTTGGTGAAAATAGACTTGGCTAGACAAAGGAAGGGAGGGTATTTTGCTGGTTTGCAACGCATGCGGCAGCCTAGTCGGTGTCTTTAAACGTGTCACCGCCGTTTTTCATGTCATGCCATGCCTCGTTGTGTCTCACATGCTGTCCAATGTCTCGCAGTTGGCCGAGCGGAGAGAGTGGACTTGGCAGAAGCAGGCTAGAAGCTGTAGGAGTTCTGGAGTCTTTGTGCTTAGACGTGGATCCAAAATAAATGTCAGGATGTTATCATAATATAAGAATCTTATCATAAGCCGAGAGTCATCGTTGCTTGAATTGTTGACAGGAAGATCGCCGATGATTGGTCTTGGTCTCGCACTCGCTCTTGATCCGAGGGAACAAAATGCCCGGCTCCTACAAAGGAATCTACGGCTGGCATTCGGGATGAGGCTCTAGGCACCGAGTAGCGAGGCAGACGTGAGATTAGATTGCCTCGTGAGCCTGTGCCTACGTACGTGCACATGTAAGTCAGACGGGTATGGGCTTACACCGACACCGACAGGCTGCCAGTTGGTGAGATGTGCTTGGCGATAGATATGCTAAATCATTCCATGCTGATGTTTAACAACCTGGTGGGTTCTCTCGTCGAGCTGAGGCGCAGACGTAACGTGATAGATAGCAATCGTGACCAAGTGAGGCAGGTAGTTGTTGGTCTTTGGATTGCTCTTTGAGTAGGCTGTTAGTGTTACACGGAGATGTTTGCCGTAGGAGTATGAATGACACGACGGGCAACTCATGGGGTTGTGTAAGTCGGTTGGTTGGGAAGCAGAGCGGTTGGTTGTGTTGTGTTGGGTCTTGAGATGGTATCACTCTGAGGGAGTTTGTTGTGTAAACTAATTAACGTCAATGAGGTTGGTGTTGCACATATACCGACGATACGAGCAGAGACAGGGCGAGCAACAGGCATCATGAGGCAGCATATTTGCCCTTCACAAGCGAAATGGTGCGCGCGTATTAGTGATTGTGCACAGCGAAACCCAAGGCGCGAGGCTTTGGGTGATCAAACCCCTAACTTAATTCGCAGAGCGCGCGCATCGCAATTGATGTCGCATGGTTCTCGCCGGCGATATTGCCTTTGCTGGATGGTGATCACGTCGAAAGGTGCTGGCCTGGGCTGGGCTGGGCACACGGACAGGCTCAGCCGTGGCTTTTGCGCATAACTAAAGTGATGATGTGCAGTCTTTGCATCGTCATGCTCTTACATATCTGTAACAATCCTGCAACTTGGCTTGGAAATTACGTTACGCCCAGACTCTGATCAACGACGGGTCACAGCACCACAGGGATCCCCCAACCTTGTCCAAATTGATTTGAGTGGGCTCGGCAATTTAGCAGTCTTTATCTCTCAGCCTCACTTGTCGTGTCGGGTCGGGCAGCTTTTTGGCAAAGTGGGATCCTCGCAGCACAAACAGATAGTCAACGGTGATTGCATCAAAAAGGGCTCAAAGCTCCTTGACAGGGGGGCGGGAGGAAATGGGTCCAACGGTGAGGCACAGCGCAGGGCAAGCAAGCAAGCAAGACATGATGACGGCCTGTGGCGAACTTTGATGGCCGATGGAGATGCTGTGTCGTCAGGATCGGCATGAGGGAGCGTGAAGCTGAAGGGCATCCATCCATCGTCTTTGTCTTGGAGTCGTGATGCATTGCGTGATGCTTGACCATGTGCGCCCCCCCTCAGATTGGCGGTCTCGACTTGTCTCAGTCTTCCCGCCCTATCAGCCTCAACATCTATGCCTTTGTTGGATAATTGGTGTGCGATATGTCCAAATCGAATCGATCATCGTGGGCAGCCGAGATCTTCTGGTGCACGACGATGATCCCATCAATGAAATGCATGAGTTTCGTGTGCAAACACGAAATGGGAGGGAGAATATGTGTGATGTGTGATAGTCCCATTTTGCACAGTACTCGGTATACAGAGTATTTTTCCCCTTCCCAGAGCATTCAACTTCAACGTACAGGGTAGCCGTCGTGATGCTCCGTGTCCTCCCCCGGGTCCGAGCCGTGACGGCATCTCCACATCGCACGGGTGACGGCTCTGCCGCCCTCATGTCCGGACAGACCGTCCGTCAAAATCACGATGGGCTTGACTTGACGTTGTCCGAGAAGGGCAAGCGAGAGTCAAAGTGACGTTTGGACGGGATCGTCCCACCAAGTTCCTCACATCCCGCCCGGCGCCAACCTCGTAGGCTTGTAGCCATCTCAATGGGCGAGCTCGATCTCCATCCGGACGTCGATGCAAACCATGCATGCCAGGCTACGCAATGGTTCCTCAGTTGCTAAGCAGAAAGGAAGCCCTCCAGGCGCCGCGGATGTCATCCCGAGAGCTGGACACCACCAAGCGTGGCCGTCCCTACCGCAGACAACTGCAAAGGGTCTCTCGTTCTGGCTAGCCGCAGCGGTAAGTCGAGCAGCCAAGGAAGGCAGCTTCTACGCCGTTGCAGTCTCGAACTCTGGCGTGGTAGGCCGGAAATTAGACTTTTGGCCTACGGCGACAACGTTGGCCTCGAACCAAACATGTGCCGCAGCAGGCCCGCCATGACCATGACATGCCGCAAAGTGGCAAACGCCAGAATGAGATTGATAGCGAGATCTGCGACTGAATCCAAAACGTTTTGGCGGCGGGCTCCTCTCCTCGTGCCGTCGTGGGTGGCTCCAGCTGTCCCGTGACGGCTCATCCAATGCATGTGCGTTGCATTGCCCTCCCCTTGCGTCCAACCGCTACGTAAAGGAGCCCTTGCAGCCATCCAGAGTTTGGCGGTGAATCTGCGCTGCGGACTCGACGGAGGGAGGGGAGGCTCAACATGTTGACTGCCATCAATCAGCCCATCCCGTCTCGAAGCCACGGCAACGTCCTAGCCTAGTGATTCAGTTTGACGTTTGAGAAGGGTTTGAGTATCTCATGACTGCTTATGAAAGAGGCAGGTAGAAGTCCCAAATATTGAGAAATACTAGCTTGATCATCTTCGAGATTGAATGTACTCCATACTGTAATTGAAACAACGAGACGGTGAGCCTGTCAAGACTACCGAACCATCGATCTCCAAGCTGTCCTCGGACCAGAGAAGAGCCCAAGCTTGCAGACTACGGGTTGTTTTTCCTACGGGGTCCCTAGCCGAGACGCAAGGATCTCTTAATTGGGTTAGAGAGGATTGTTGGGACCAAGGTGTCATGATGATAGCTAGCCAGTTGTCGTCTTCTTCACCTCTGTCACTTATGGCAGGGACAACAACCGCAGCCATGGTTCCGGGGAAGTGGTCCTGGCGGGAGTTGATGGTGTGTACCGAATTGTTTGCTCTCCCAAGTCTTGTCTCTTTGCATCTCCCGATCCAGGACTCGGGCTTGGGTCTTGTGCAGTAAACAGATGCACAACCATGACTCAAGTGTCATGATGGTTGCGCACAAGATGTAAGTGAGTGCATGGACGGCAGTGTCGAGGATACTCCCTATTGGATCGATATGCTGCCTGCTTTAACCTTTTGCTCGAGCTTGCGACTGCGCCGTTTCCTGGGATAGCCAACAACATGACCCGATTTGCTACTGTATTATTGCAATCTGTCGATGAACCAAGTTCCAACGGCCGATGGATCGGCCACGCATAATGGTAGCTGATATGGAACCAGGATCAAACTCTTGTGCACTGCCGTACCGTAGTGAAGAGCAGATTGCGGTCAGAGCAGAGCAGAGCACATCAGCCCATGCATGAACTGCCTACCTAGTTGGTATAGGGCTCCGATAGCAGAGTGCTAGCGCTTCCGGGACAGCCATGGCCAAGTGTTGCAAACATGGAACCGACCCTCCTGACAGTCCTGAAGCAATGTTTGAGCCAAGCGCCCATGCCTCAGCTACAGCAGATAGTGTATGATCGACGCCCCAGGCTGGAGATTAATTAGAAGCCTTCTTCCAAGGGCCAGCGTGGAATCAGTGCTCGCTGGCAAGAGATGGGTCAATTTCAGGGGACATCCTTGCCAAAAGCATGGGACCGGCGGGGTCGATTCCATGGCATCCAGGGGCCGGCCTCACTCTGTGTCAAGGTCAAGTGGATCGTGTGTTATTTGGTGTTGAAGAGAATTTAAGATAAGGTAAGCAAGCAAGCAAGCACAGGCAACAACGGGGAATAAAGAAGCCCGAGGTGATTGGAGATCTGGCTGCTAGGCCTCAATTGGCTTAGACCCACCCGTGATCTCGGACCAGGGACCCATGCTAACCTCGTGCAAGTGGGCATCCACACAATCAATCGGTTATCACGGTTGCAGTGCCTTTTTTTGCAAGTGCTGTTCGGTTCTCTTCTGTTCGAGACATCCATTGCCAGACCGCTCCTCTTGACGGCGTACGTACCTCCCTCTGAGGCTCATTGCATTGACAACTGCCAGATACGAGACACTGTCTCGTCCCCGCCGTCTCCAGGCCAGGCCAGGGGACCGCTAAACAGCATTCAACGCCCGCGGGAACGTTGGTCACTCAGCGGATGGAATACCAGGGATCCCCTGGTGGAATTTGGTTGTTTGACGGATATTTCGACTTGGCATAGGGTAGTAGCTTCAGAGCAAAGAAAGAAACAAGCCAAGGGAGTTGATATCACGCGGCAAGCCAACCATTTGTGGCTGGAACAAAGAATAACAGCTCCAGTATCAGTCAGATCCAGAGTTCCAGGCAGCATCATCAATGTATGTACGATATCCGATACCCGTCCGCATTCCACGAGAGGAACCAAGCCGGCGCATTCGTCACCTGCCAGTTCACGCCGCAAATCCAGCGGGCAAAAGTCCAATATCACAGCTTGGCAAAGAGAGGTTGGGTGAGAAAAGAGATAATCGCACACACACACTGAGCACATTCCCTTGGCCTTCCGCAATCTCTCATTGGACGCCTCTGCAACCAGTTTCTCGCTGTCAGCCTCACTGTCCTGTTCTGTCCAGCCTGTCGTGGCCTGTTCAAGGGGTCTCTTGACTTTCACAGAGTCACAATTGAGTCCTACAAACAGGGGCACAGACACACATATCCACAATACCCTGTCTGCACCTCACCGCGACGACTGAAGCCTTGTCAAGCTTGTGAATGATTCCTGGGACCACCCAGTGGTACTGATGCAGCCGACTTGGTTGTGTACCCCAATCAGAACCACATCAAGTCTGCATTCACCTGCTTCCAGTAATATGTGACCCGGGGTCTGCATCGTCCATGCCGCTGTACGCCCAGTAGCCGTTCGGGTTTGGACGGCTGTGCTGCGACAACCTGCTGCCAGCACGGTTGAGGCCTTCTGGGATATGCCGTTAGACGGATACGTGCAGAGACAGCCAAATGGATATCTGATGAATGGCAGGCCTCGCTCCAAGGTCAGACACGGGCAACCCGTTGTCGTCTTGACGAACGCCTGTATGATCCATCAAATGTCGCTTCACCTTGCCGCCTACAACATTCAACGGAAATAACCAAACACAGCCGTCGCTTATGGATGAAACATGATGTTGCTTCTTTTGATCTGCGCAAATAAGCAAATCTCCATGTCAGCCTTGCCAGAAGTGACAAGCGTGACAGGATATCTCGATATTCGATACGTTTCATCTGCACCAATCAAAGCTCAAGAAGCCCAAGGCAATCTTAATGATGCTTGAATATGTTGGCTCACTAGGCTACTCGGATGCCTGCCTCACCAAAGACGTCGATCTTATTAGCTAGGTGCTGCACAATTCGAGCTTAGCATAAGCCGGAACAGAACACAGCACACAGCACACAGAGCTGGCATAATTTATGCAGCGCCTAGCCGCCAAAAGGTGCTCTAGCCTCACTAGAGATGCATGCTGCCGACCCGTCTCTAGTTTCGTTGATCCTCACTGGTCACGGCGGTACATTACTGACGGATCGGCATCTGCAACAGTGGTGCCAGTTCACATTTCAGCCCCCTTGCTCAGTGAGGTGGTGAGTCCCACGGGCGACTCGACGCATCACCTTGTGCGGCCGGAGGCTGGCTCAGAGCAAAGGACTCGATATCCTGAGGCACGTATGCTGCAAAGTGTCTCCATGACTTCATGCATTCCTTTGTGCAAACACGTCGCCAAGCGCCACAGACGCCCACCTATAGCACACCACGAGCCAATCGCTTGCTCTACGGCCGATTCATTATTTGTTCGTCGAGGATTCCAGTAGCAAGGTTTGCTGTCCGTTCCAGTTGCTCTCCTGAGGCAGTGGTCCGGCAAAGCATGTGTACGGAAAACACGCCTCCGCTTAAACTCTGTGGGCGGCCATCAAAGACAAAATTATCATGGACGGTTGCACGTTCCAAAAGCTGATTACACATCCGCTGGCCAATACGGATTTGAGACGGAGGCAAAACTAGAGCAACAGGTGTTGGGCCAAACTGTGATTCATCACGGGGGCGGTTGATTATGACGATTCGCCCGACGGGTGGGGGAGCAGAGAATAAGACAGGGGAGAGAACCAGTCAAGTTACAGAGACGACACGCTGGACAGCACACTGGAAGAAGGAAGGGGTGTCAGCAGAGCACACAGCGGGAGCGCACAGCACTCAAAGTGTACCAAACATGCACCCACACCCAAGCAGAATCCGCCCAGGTAGCCAGACACAGAGAGAGATCTGCCCAGCAGGCTCAGAGGCCTCTGACTGGTTGAGGGCAGATGGCCTAGCAGTGGGTCGATGGATGGCGTTAGTGCTGAGAGCCTGAGAAGGGGGGCCTGGGACGTTCTTTGTGTCGTGGAGGCCTGGCCTTGAGGCAGTGACACAGCGAACCACTTTATTTGACTGTGTCAGAGCAAAGCTAACGAAGCGATCCTTGCCTTTTCGTATATTGCTCAGCGTCACCAGAGGCGCCATCCCTGATGAGCTAGTCGACGCCCCAAGACGCCTCATCCCAGGCGGACCTCTGTATGGCGCCCCTCCCTCTGACTCTCTGACTCCACGCCTCGCTCGACAAGAATAGACGGAGCATTAACGCACAACGAGGCCAAGACAAGGCCCCATGTCATTAATCTCTCCAACTGGGCAAGGGTCTGATGAGGCGGTGGGTCTCATCCAGGTGGGTGCTCCACGCAATCCAAGTCTGAGGCGTGCACCAGGTACGTATCTCTTTGCATGTGTCTGGCTCGTCCGCCTTGTCGCTCTACTAGAGACTGTTATCTACTGCCGCTGCCCATCTCGAATCTTGGACGGACTAGTTTGAGGAACCTCTATCACCACTTTCACGACACTCCTTCCGGCACCTTCTTCCACCAACCCGTCTTGCTTTCTTGCAGACGTGACCTTTAGGTCCTCTTGTCGACTCCTTGGTCCTAACAATCTCACTCGACAACTTGCGACTCTTTGGAAGGTGACAGGCCCAAAACGATAACCTCCCTGCCTGCCTATCTCGACCCGTTGATTCGGCCGTCGGGAATATCAACTACAACCACAACCCAACTCAACCCACAGGAACTTTGACACGACCCGTTGGACTTTGGATCAGGATCCTTTGCTGGCCGTTGGAAAATACTTTCTGTGTTTTCTCTTATTTCCTTTTCTCTGTCTGCCGTTTTGGATATCTCCAGCCCTAGGATCTCTCAACCCAATACCCAGTCTAGGATTTTGTTAGATATCAACCAGATAACATGCAGCAACATGCCATATTCGGTTACCAAACCCCTCCGCCCTCGCCTGGCTTCGATCATCCCAAGTGTACAGTTCAACAGCCCTATGCTGCGCCGCGACACTTTCAGACCCGATGTATTCCTCTTGCCCCCGAGGCTAGGCTAGGCCGGGTGCTTGAAGGCACTCTCCAGCTGACTGATATCCTTGGAACTGGCGCCTATGGCGTCGTTTACCTGGCTGTCGACCTTAAGACCGGAGGTAAATACGCTGTCAAGTGCTTGAGCAAGTTCAATCCCGATGGAACCCCTTTGGAATCCCGGCAGTTTGCCTACCAACAACGCGAGATCCGTCTTCACTGGAAGGCATCGGAGCACTCCAACGTGGTCCAGATGCTCAAGATTGTGAATGAACCCGACTGCATCTATGTTATTCTCGAGTACTGCCCTGAGGGCGACCTCTTCTTGAATATCACGGAGCGCGGTCAATATGTTGGTAAGGATGAACTATCAAGGAATATCTTTCTCCAAATTCTGGATGCCGTTGAACACTGCCACAACCTGGGAATCTACCATCGGGACCTCAAGCCGGAGAACATCTTGGTGACAGACCACGGAGACACTGTTAAGCTGGCTGACTTTGGCCTCGCTACTTCTGATGATCGATCCGAGGACTACGGATGCGGTTCCACCTTTTACATGAGTCCAGGTACATATCTCCCCCTCCCAGTCTGACAATTCCCCTTTGCATCCCTTATGCCATTACCGTGGACAGACAACTAACATTCTTTTCTTTTTCTCTTTCTTCAGAATGCCTGGACCCCTCTGCAAGGAAGCCTTACTACTTGTGCGCACCCAATGATGTCTGGAGCCTTGGAGTTATCCTCGTCAACCTCACCTGTGGACGCAACCCATGGAAACAAGCTTCCTTCCAGGACTCTACTTACCGTGCCTATGCTGGATCCAAGGACTTCCTGAAGACTATCCTCCCCTTGTCGGATGAACTAAACGACATTTTGGGACGCATCTTCGAACCTATCCCTGAGCAGAGGATTACTCTATCTGAGCTCCGAAGCAGGGTCATGGCCTGCTCTATGTTTACTATGCCGCCGATGTCACCACCGACACCACCGGCCTCACCCGATCACATTACTGAATACGTTTCTTCCGAGGATGCCATCATCGACGACTACGAGTACGACTCACCTCTGTCGCCTGCCTCCTCGGATGATGAGGGCTCGCTCACCTCAAGCGACTCGACTATTGACGACCTGGACGATGAGTTTGACCAGGAACGCCAGATGCCGCAGACTCCCCCAGAGCTTGCGCCCCATACTTTCGACCCTGAGGAGCCCAAGGAGCACCAACTCATCTACCACAGCCAGGAATTTATGCCCCAGAAGTACTCTGGGCCCGTCCCCGCTCAGGTACCGGTGGGCGTCCCCCCTCAACCCATGCTCTGCCAGCAGGTCCCCCTACCAGCTCAGGCACAGGTCCCCGTCCAGGCCCAGGCTCCTTGCCAACCCAAATCCTACTTCCCAATTTGGGATATGGTAAAATACGTTCAACAAGTGCCGATGCTTCAGCACCATGTACCCTTTCATCAACAGGTCGCCTTCATGCCTACGTTTCAAGGCTGCTATTAAAGTTGGAGAGAGACTCCCCTGTCTTTTTTAACTTTACGGCCTTTATTATTATTACTACTACACGACCTTACCTGGATGAGATACCACCGAGGCCTGACCCCAAGCCTAGGACACACTATTTGATTCTGCTATTACTCCCTTGGATATTACACGACGTTTTAATATCGACCCTTGGCCAATTTTATCCACTACCAGGGGACACTCACACACAATGGAACCCAAACCAAAAACCGTGCAAGGATACGCCTACCAAAAATTAAGTTTTACGACCCAATGAATGACAGTCCGGGATTGTTTCGTTTCGGCCTTGTATTCCTTTCTTGGCGCTATTGTACCTGTCCGGTTTCAGATTTTTCTTTGTCAAACTTTCCTTTACTTTTTATTTTACAAAATACTTATTCAAAAAGCGAGGAGTTTTGTCTTTTCGAATATTATGAGGATGGGCAAGATATCAGTTGTAGAAGCATGATGTTTGGCGCATCGAGATTTACGGAGGCACACTTTTGTTTTCTGCAGAGAATCTGGAGATGGAGTTCGATTTGTCCTTTTCTTCTTCCCGGCTAAGACTGGTCTGCCATTGGAACCCTTTTTTTCACGGATGGATACCCAGACCTACCGGAAGGACATGACGACTGCATCGATACGAACATTTGTTTTACTCCTCTTTTATTTCTCATGGAAGGCGCTGTCTTTGGATAGAAACGGAAGAACGACCAAGATGTTTTGCTTGGTCTGGATCAGAGATACCTCTATTGCTTTTTAACTCCCCAATGACGGATAGGATGGGGGAGAAGTTTGGTTACAGCGGAGGAAAAGAGAAGCATGGCAAATGTCAAAAATGGACTTGTCAAGATTAGAGCGAAGAGGACATGGCTCGATAGCCACACTGCGCGCACAAAAGCATTGCGCAACATACGTTTTACTGAGAGATGACGGCACCTCGCACAACAAGATGCATCTGCCAATCATCTAATGAATGAAAGACTGTGAGATACCTCACTCAATACTTTGGTTCAAATATTTACCTACTGTGACTGATTGTCGGGGAGTTGCGAGACGTTGCAACCAGCCATGATAGCTTCGCAAAGCATCCGGCCTGTTGACATGTAGTGATACATACACCGAGGTCATACGTCTAATCCTCATCTAAGACATGACACCACGGCGCTCCCGTCCCAACTGCACGAGAGCCAAAAGAGAAAAGCGAGCGCCAAGAAGAAGGCTACTGCTGCAGATTATCACTTTAGCCCCCGATAGTCCCGTCTCGACCACGAGATTGGATGGGTGTCCCTGTGCATCATGGGACGGGCGTTGCAACGCTTGTGAGAAGAAGGAAAAAGAAAAGAAAAGAGAGCAAAAACAAGGCGAGAACGTGGCGGCCAATGAGCAGGGGTATCTTGGTTAGGGCGAACGGCATTGCGTTGGGAGCATGGATCTTTGGTCTCTCTGCAATGGAATGGATGGGTGGAGAAAAAGGCAAAGAGAACGAATCACCGCTTCTACACGGGAAAAAGGTGAGGCGGGCTTGAGGAGGGTAGCGTGTGACGATTATTGGGGCGATGGACTCTTACGGACTGACTGCTCATGTTCTGTCTGTCAAGGTGTCAAAGTGGTTGATAACAAGAAGCTATTCAGGGAAACAACAAGATCAAAGGCAGCTGAAAATGGCATCTTGTGCAGATGATGGATCATCAGGCTGAGACGGAACCGTTCGCCTGAGCAGGTTTTTTTTTGTGCTGATGCTGATGCTGTCGTATATGACGGGTCAGAGAAGATTATCAAACTGACTGCCGACTTGACTTGTCTTTAGGTGAGACAAGGCAGGGGGTTCTGAATTGCAGCTGCAGGTAGGTAGGTAGTTTGTCTCTATCTTGGACGGGAAACAAAGCCGTTGCGTTAGAATCGATAGTCCCTCTCTTTGCCCTCACCGCTGGAGATTAACCTCACGGGATACGATGATCAAATCAATCCGAGGAATGTCTCAGGTCTTTGCCCACGTTTCGTCTAGAGTAGAGGGTATCAATGTTTGAAGCCACTTCGCGCGGGATACGAAAGCGGAGGAATGTTTCTGTTTCTGTTTCCAGAGTCACAAAACGCTCTATCCTGTCAGGCAAGAGAACGGATCAGATAGTGGACATTCCTCAAGACTCAAGAAAAAGGATGCGAATCTGGACAAATGTGCATGTTTGCGTCGTCGCATTCCCGGGGGCGGAGTCAAAAAAGACATCCCACGAGGTTTTTTATTTAGCTAGTTCCCCTTCTCGCTTAGAGATGGAACTCAAAGTCTAATCTCGCAAGCCTGCTTTTTTCCTTTTGACCTTTTCTTGCTCGGACCATGACATGGGCGGAGTTGAGCAGTGCAGTTACGCGGAGCTTGTCGATCATGGTTCGGGAAGTGGATGTGTGGCACAGCTAGAGGCAGAAGCCGTGGTTTGACGGAGGCCGGAGGGTGAGGTGATGGGTTGGGGGAGATGAGGAGGAGACTTTGGAATGTTGGTAAGCGTGGCCAGCACGAGGGCTGAACTCTAGACGTTAGTTAGTTAGTTACTATACTACGTAGTAGTTAGTCAGTTGGCTGGTTGAGGTTGGTGATGGTTCGTCTTGGCTGTGATTTGCAGTCGTAGACTATAACTATCAACTAAGCAACTCTACTGCCCATTAACTTGGGGCATTACCAACCTCTAGTGAGTGATGACTCTCATCGAATCACCAAATTTGGTAAGCAAGTCTCGTCTCTTGGTCATCAGGGTCCGGAAACTTACGATTGACGACGACGACATACGCAGTGCTTACATCAAAGTCAACTATAGAGCCATAGAGTCAGAAATAGAACAACTCAAAGACTCGAACAACTCGAATCATAGCCATACGTCCGTCCCTCAGCCCACTCAGTCCGAGCTATACATGATCGTAGATGCAGTGGCCACAGACTCCCACCGGATGGCGCCGAGCATCACAATCAAACCCACAGACCTGCTGTCAACTCCAAGGCTAATCTCCCGTTCCAGCTGCACGATAACGTCAGGAATGGATCTGAAACTTGCTCGTTGCGATGGGGCTGGAGAAACGGGCGAGCATCATCGTTTGCGTTTACGATTCATGACTGTATGTTCTCGGCCCTGGTGCGGCTTCATCGTGAGCTTGTTAGTAAGCCAGGCTAAACTAGATCCTTTTTGATGCGGACCGAAACTCTGATCGATAGTCTCTCTCTCTGAAGGAGGTGTCATGTCTTAGCTCGCGAGTCAGGCACGTAGTCGTTGGACCGGGA
Organism: Fusarium sublunatum; assembly: GCA_013623665.1. NCBI lineage: Eukaryota > Fungi > Ascomycota > Sordariomycetes > Hypocreales > Nectriaceae > Fusarium > Fusarium sublunatum. The sequence continues at coordinate 113,238 of JABFFF010000224.1, read as the reverse complement.
TCGTCATTATAGCATCAAGTTTTGACTTTGGAGCTATGGTTGCTATTTGGAGGAGCTGAAAAGCTGAAGCGTAAGGGGTTTGATTAGAGTTGGTCCATATGACCTTTGCAATTGTCATAGAGCTCGGGTCATGATATCCGTGTAATGTAGGCATGAGTTGATGTGAGCAGTAAACTCTAGGCAAGACAGAAGTTGGCTCGTGACGATCATGCGCAATCTAAAAAGCTTACTACAGCGACTGCGCGTTGTAACCCTTGGGCAACTTCAGAAACAGTGGCTGGAGGTTGTTTTGGCATGAGCCGCTGAACTCTTATGCTACCTGAAACCAACCGGAGGAACCATTTACCCATGTGCTTTCTGTACGGTATCATCGTGATGTTGCTGCCGAGAGAGTCAAGTGATGATAGATGGTCGGTGGTAATGAAGCCTTGGGTGATATTGATGGATTGCTGCTGCTTCTGCTCATCGTATTCTGTTCCAATTAGGTGATGGCGTGCGCTTGATAAGCACATTCTGAGTTCAATTATATTGTGCAGTTCATTTAAAGAGATCATCGTCGCGCAGAGGGATAGTGTGCGCGATGTCTAGAGATTCTCTCAAGGCGTACCGATAGTTCGAGTGATGTACATGCCGAAGCTTCCGCTTTACCAATGCTAAGGTGATGACATATTTCCTTGGGATTAACAATCCGAGCGCATGGCCATCTGATGAGTCTGGGGGAACCATCCGTCCGAGGGAACGTCGGTGAGCCAAAGACAACTCAAGTCGAGGGGTTGGGCTAGAAGTCAAGGACCGAGCCTGGATGCCATGCGGAGCTTATGCTTATGAATATCAGGAAGAATAAGTCTTTTTTGTTTCTATACGCTTGTTGGATGATTTGCGTGCCTCCATGCGTGTGCATACACAGGGGGTTGCCCAGCTTGACAGGCGGGTTACTCTTCGACAGAGAACAACTTCCTTATCTAGCTGGGAAGAGGAACGATGCAGCATAAATAATTGTCTTTGAGGTCTAGGCTGAAGCTGCAAAGTGTCTCGTAGCCGCCGCTGCGGAAGAGTGTTGTACATTCAGCACCTGTGTACTGCCATTACATTCAAGTCACTTGCATACCTGAGCTTCTATCCTCAAGCTTTCCCAGCCCACCAGAGACATATGGAGCATATGTTCGACCTAAACCACCACCATTATTATGCTAGATGGACTGGAAGGTCCGTAAAAGAGTCGGTTACGGCGAGTGCTGTACGAGCTCGACTTGATACACAAAAACGGTCGATGCTTGGGACATAAGTCTGCGTCGTTTGGTCATGATTCCTTTGAACACGCTTAAAGGACTTTACTATTAATTGAGCAGAGCAGTCTATTCATCTTAGTTTCTTGTTATGCATACTGACTGACAGGATTCTCTTTAGCATCCCCTGAAGAGGGTGTTGAGCCAGAAGAGGGAACACAATCCTCAGAAGCGTGACACAGCAAGCGGGAGCAATGCTATTGATACGATTCATCAGAGGCAATCTTCATGCGAAACTCTATCTTGTGTATAGATGTGATGAGTTGTCCAGACCGTTAAGCCATCATCGCCGAGGCCTGCTGTGCTCATTCCCTATACAGAGGCGTATGGCCCACGAAAAACATGACACAGCATAACATCATCCGATTTTAGCCAATATAAGCATCCTACAGATATAATGTTATAAAGTCTACATCTATGGTAATAGAATTAAGTTATAGTATATCTAAGTCTATGCGTCTAGAACCTCATGCTCCTCCTCAGACTTCTTAAAAGCCTCCTGAAGGGGTATCGTTGATAGCGACACGATCTCTGTCTTTTTGACAAACTTCCAGATCAGATACGCTCCTATTACGAGAGGTATGTCCCTGCCGCGCTGTTAGTACCGATTTCCTGCGATAAATGCGGCAAATACTTACAAGTATGAAGACACAAACCCGACGGGGTCCCAGTTACCCTTGGTGAACACGCGGAATCCGCCTGTGAGCAGAATGAGTAGCGTCATACCCAGTGCCGCACATGAGGAGTAGACTGCGCCATAGTTAGCAAGACTGTATGCATTCTGTTATCTTCTGGGCCACCTACAAGTCCAAGAGTTGTGCCATGGCAATCTTTCGATCGGGATGCCCTGCTTCTTCATGGCCAGGCGCAGCCGAATGTGGTTGAGCAAGATGGACGCCCAAGAGACCAGCACTCCAGCTGCAGTCAAGTCGACCAGCCACCAAAAGACAGTCATAGCCCCGTTGGACAGACTCATGAAGCTGAGGAACATGAAGCACGTGAATAAGAGCACGCACACGTAGGGAGTTCCCCACGAAGTCGTCCTAAGGAAGATCTTGGGCGCTTGACGCTTGAGAGCCAGACCGTACAAGACACGGGTGCCGGCGAGTAGACTCTGATTCGAGGCTGACCATGCAGAGGTGATGACAACAGCGTTGACGACTGATGGGATAGCGGGAATGCCGGCTGCGGACGCTGCAATGACAAAGGGGCTCTGGCCTGCTGCTCCAGACTGGTCGTTGAGCCGTGGGTCATCGCTCCTGACCAGCATACCGACAATGAGGATAGCCAGGATGTAAAAGACGAGAATCCGGATAAAGACGTTCTTGCAAGCCTTGGGGATCGCATGATGAGGATCTCGGGTCTCTGCGGCAGCCATGGCGATGGACTCCACACCGGCAAAGGAGAAAACAGCGCTCGTCATGACGGACCAGTAGCCGAGAAACTTGCCCCAGCTTCCAGTCGCAATGTATTCGACAAAAGGCCCCGGGTTCTTCCAGTATCTGAAGCCAATGCGTTCTGTACCTGGGATGCCGCCCAAGTTGATGACCAGACCCAGGATGATGAGGAATACGACGAGCAGGATCTTGAGGAGGGCGAACCAGAACTCGACTTCGCCAAAGACACGCACAAAGCAGAGGCCAACGACAGTCGTCAAAATGATGAAGATGATGATCCATAGCGACGGGTTGATATCGGTCCAGAACTCGAACAAGACACAGATGGCCGTGATCTCAGAGGGGATAGAGAGGACGTTTCCATAGACGAGATTCCATCCGATAGCGAAGCCCCAGGCCGGATCAACGAGAAATTCAGCATGTCGCACAAAGGCTCCTGTTACCGGCAACAGCGCAGCAACTTCTCCCAGGGCAAATTGCACCGCGCACACGACGAGACCAATCGTCGCATAACCCAGGAGAGCACCCAAGGGACCGCCAGTTTGCACCGATTGGCCGAGACCGAGAAAGAGACCTGTTCCAATGGCGCCAGCAATACCAAGCATAGAGAGATGCCTCTCGTGCAGACCGCGCTGAAGACTGCGCTCTTCTGTGGCTGTCACGAGATTGCCATCGTCGTCGTTGCGGTTCTCGGGCTGCGGCGACGTCTCTTGGTCGTAGACGCCCGCCGAGGGACCAGGCTTGACTCCCGGAAGAATACCACCGCTCATCTTGGCGCTTCAACTCTGTGGTTTCAATATGAGTTGATGGACCAGCAGAGACAAGACAAGACTGTTCGCGAGAATTGTCGACTTATCTGACTCGACGTTATCGACGCCATTACCAATAGCAATGGTGCAATCAGAGACAGGCCGGGGTTTAACAGACTATCGGCCCAAGTTACACAAGATTTTCTTCGAATCGCGGACGTGATTGCTTCTTTGATCCATGGTCGACTCCATTTTGCGGATTTCCCCAAAGTTTAATTCTCGTCAAAGTTGATGATTTTTCACTTATCAACGGAGTAGCCGAGGCTCGTTCCCTGCTACCCTAGAGCCTTGAATCTGGGAATAATAGCGGTATAGAGCGACGAGTCCTAGCGATTGGATCACTTAGTATATAAAGTAGAAAAATATTAATTTATGATAATCTAACAATGTTAGAATTGATACATAGTTTACATAAATGATATCAATATATATCCCAAGTTATATACTAAAATGCTAAAACTTCTACATAATGCTCTACTGAGAACCGTCAACTACCTGGTATCCAAGACCTCGACCACGACGCTGACCAATCATAGCATCGGGCTCCCGGTTGGGTTCGCGTTGTACTCAAAAACAGGCACATTGGGTTTGCACGTCGTGTTGAGTTCGGGCATTTCCCCATCGTTGAAGTATTTAGCCACGATCTCATCGGTGCAGTTGGAAGGGTGAGCATCTATCCCGTGGCCAACACCCTCGTGAACGACCACACGGCTTCCGGGAAAACGGGCAGAGACTTCCCAGGCGTGGCTCAACGGAGTAACGGGGTCGTAGGCGCCGTTGACGAGAAGGATAGGGAAAGCTGTCTTGACCCGTTGGAGGCTTGTGATATTGACCTGCTCTGCCGCCGTGAAATTCCAACGAGCGCATACCGTCCGAGCGTCAATCTGAGCATCAGCAAATGCGCCCTGAGAGAGGTGGGCTTGATAGATCGAAAAGAGGTCATCTGGATCGTCAGCGCGAAAGGAGCTATCGCTGCATGAGATGGCTAAGAGAGCCTGTGAAAAGTATGGGTTCCAGGGAGTCATGAGTGCCGCCGCCGAGGATGAGTCCTCAAAATCACCACTATCCTCGAAAAAACTATCAGAAATGACACTTTCATTGAAGGCACTCTCGATTAAGTCAACTGCTTGTGAGTATCCCCAAGTGGTGTAGAGATTACTCAAGATAAATGTCTTGAATAGAGCCACTGCTCGGCTACCGGAGGTGCTCTGAGAGTCAGCACTATCAAGGTCGATGGTCGCTTGGAGGACCTTGTTGAATTTGTTCAAAAGGTCCTCTGCAGTGGTCCCGTTGCCAGCTAAGGAGCAGAGCCCAGGTCCGCCTGCGATGCACTCGTCAAAGAGATGGCGGAGTGCTTTCTCAGAGTCCAAGGTGCTGCCAAGCCAGCTCGCCGTCAGGTAGTGGTCGGCAACGAGATTAGCATCGAACAACATGCGCCCGATGCGGTCAGGAAACATAGCAGCCGTCACCTGGCCCAAGATGGTGCCGTACGAGGTTCCCCAGTAGTTGATCTTGTCGCCCTGGCCCAAGGCATCCACGATCTGCATCATGTCGCGGGCGACAAAGGCTGTGCCATAGAAACGGCCGACGTCTGAGGAAGCTTCATTGCAGCTCTCGGCTAGGCTTCCTGCAAACTCCCAGCTTTTATCCCTGACCGATGGCCATGAGTTGACTTGAAGAATGCCATCTTCACCTCGTTTACGGAGTCCTTGGCCATCGGATACGTTACATGCCATGGGGATAGTCCGGCCAGTACCGCTAGTCTTTGAATCAGTCACAAACTTTCAGAGCATTGATGCCAAGAACTCACCGTGGGTCGAAACTGATAAGATCATAATGCCCACCAAGGATTTCAACGAGACGCTCTCCATAGAAGATGACCGACTCAACTCCAGATCCTCCCGGCCCACCAGGATTGAACAAAACACTGCCTTTGTATGGCTCCTTGGTGGCGTTTGCCCTGACCAGGTCGAGCTGAAGCGTTTCCGAGCTTTTGTTAGTGTAGTCAAGGGGCACTCGGAGCCTGGCACAGTCATATTCTTCTTGCAGCCCCTCATAATCAGAGGTCAAGTTGCATGGTGCCCAGTTTAGGGTCGAATTATCGGATGAACTATCGGAAGATTTGAAGTGACCGTGACCCGAAACGCGGCTCACAATCCCGGCAAGATGATTTTCGGTGTCTCTTGGTACGGCAAACGCCTGGGCCGACTGCAGAAGTAGGTGACTGATGATAACGATGGACAGCTTCATCGTGTAAGGGTAGTAGGGGATGAGATGAGATGAGATGATGCTGATACAATTGAATAGAAGAGGTATCAGCAGCTTATATACTCGGGATGCATCGTGTAAGTCGTCCCTGCCAGCCTTGTAAAGTGCTCCTGCCTTATATCCTGCTACCTATAGATCCAAGGGAGCACTGCCTTGCTCAGATGGCAGATGACGATGCACAAGGATACTTAGGTAGGCCAAGAGAGGAAGACTTGGCATGGGCCGTGGGGTGTAAATGTCGGACGCGAGGCCTCCCTCTCTCTCTATACAACGAGATATCTGGATATTATTATACTAAATTTCTATAAAATTGCAATAATTATAGTAAAAGGAAGACTAATACTTGGAGCAAATTCTTAGTAGCACTAAGGATATACTTACTATAAAGAAAGCAATTTTCTGTAATATTATTATAATTTATTACAATTATCTACCTATGAAATATCACAAGTCGCGTCTGTCGTCAAGCGCTTTACTGCACCCCCTCGCCTAGTAGACGACGCGCGATATTGTGCCCTACAAGGCTAGTGAGCTTACATGTTGAGCCTTGGCTTACATACTAACTCGCATGGAAAGGCTGGGCACTGGTACTAACAATATCCATGCATCTGGCCAGATCAATACATACAACGACGACAGGAAATATACTGCGCCAACGGGGTTCTGCAAGGAGTAATATCAACTCACTCGGCTACGCATAGCACACATCGCGGCCAATTGGACAATATAGTATAATTATAAGGCTATATTTATGATAAGTTGGCATGGTTTTAGTCCTTCAGAGACTTAAATTCCTCGGAACTTCTACTTTCTTTAGACAAACCCAGTGTAGGTCAGTATTCAGCTTTAGCAACTCTCTCTCTCTCTCCCTCTCTCTACTGCAAGGGCACTGCCACGAGTATTACGCAAATGCCTGCTCGTTTTTCGTATCGATGCCGGGATCCTCGTCTTGGCATCTCTCGGCCGTTACTTGTTTTGGATTGTTGACATTCTTGTCAAGTGCCAAAATCGCGACTTCAACCGCGGGGTATATATACTGCGCTCCCATTGGCTGCGAGCTTCTCTATTATATCTCTTAGCCTTGTCTAATATGTGCTAGCAACTTGCACAGGGTGATGGTAGTAGCCTTGTTGTGGCTCTTGTAACCAGTTCATCCTAGCTATACAATGAGTCTACACTCTCGATCTCAGTCAATGTCACATGAGGTTTGTGACTCTTACAGGCACAAGGGCATCGTATGCAGTTGATGAATCTAGATTCAGCAATGCCTGCCTTCCATAAGTGGGGTGACATGATGTTGAAGCAATCCTAGAGCGGTTGAAAGTGGAAAGATCATGGCACCGGGATTAGAATGCAAGCCACGAGTTTTACTAGGATGCTCAGCCGATAAGAGGGATCAATCAGTATGGAATGATCTACCTCTTACTGTTGCCCTAATCTCATCATAGCAACGATGCTGTGATGGTCGTCTTGGCATCTGCCTAAGCCTCTCAACAACAACAAGGATGTTGATCAACCTCTGGCCCAATGCCAAACTGCGGCTTGGGCCGAAGGGCCGTCGTCCCGCTTCCATTGACTAAGAGACTCCACTACATATGTCAGTACTATTCGAGATTCTGGCACGTTTGCACCGAATTGTATGGCATATAATTGATTCTCTTGTATATTTGGTAAGAATTTATAAGATTTAAGACGTTTTAAATAAAAGTTAAGATAACTTATATAAGAATACTCTGTATTTTATTCAACTTATGCTATCCCAGGCTCGTCGATAAAGGAGTCTATTGTATGCCAGTCGGTTATAGGTCAACTATCTACAGCCGTTTAATTCCAAGATTATGTCTTTATGATAGAAAGATTCGAAGCCAAGAGGTTCATTGCACTGCTCATCTATGGTCAAGTCGTGGAACCATAGCTCAGCTGCCGCCTAACATCAGGATCTCTCTTGAGCTTACAAGCCGTACTAACCTTGTGTACATCTCTTCAGACCAATAAAAAAGAAATACTCCGCATGGTACCGTCTACTTATTTCCACCGCTCTCCTCTCATCATGGAACCTCGTAACGCGGTCTTGCCGGCTCACCGGACAACTCTGGCTTACCCTGGGTCAAATTTTGATGCTGTATCGAAGACTGATCTGCGGGCTGACTCGACAGCTCTGGCTTCCCCTCAGAATTTTGCTGCTGCTGAGGGTAGACTTCGCCGGGAAATTGGTATCCATGACCTTTATCCTTTCGGAAATGCCTCCAAACCAAGAACCCGAGACCACCGAATACCAAGAGACCACCGAGGGTTGCTCCCACAGCAATACCTGCGCCTGCTCCGGCAGAGAGTCCCGACTTAGACTTGGAGTTTGGCGATTCAGTGGAACTGGCATCGATTGACTCGCTTCTATCAGATACGCTCACGTTGAAATTGCGAGACATGACCATGGGATCGTCATCATTGCCATCATCAGCTCTGAAAAGTTCAAACCAGAACAGCGTATCTTCGCCACCACTGGCGTCTTCCGAAAAGATGTCCCCGTCAAAGTTTATAGTCCACGAGCTAGTCTTATCTGTGGTATTGACTAATGATCATCAGATGAGCGCACAGGATATAGGGTGAAATGCTTACACTCAATCCAGTTCCACGCCTTGGTTTTGTTGGGATAGTATTGGACAACCCTCAGGGCAGTCTCGTCGAGGTCGGTCACCCATCTGATCTTTATGCTCTCGCCCACTTCGTACCGCGGATTATTTCGGTCCTGATCTGTGCCGTCGTACGTTGCTGGGAGAATAAAGAAGGTCTCGCATCAGACGTAGACGACAAGGCAAAGAAGCGCCAGGAGGGGGAGGGGGAGCGAAGACATGTTGACGATGCTGTTCAGCGTAAGGCATGTAGAGAGAAACAACAGGCAGGATTAGATCCCAGTCCCAGAATTATGAAAAGGCTTTGTTCCCTTGTTACCGGAGGCCTTGCAGAGGATACGGTAAGATGAAGTTCTGAACACAGGATGTCAGCAAGAGGACCTTTTTCTCCACCTCGATATCACGTAAAGCCATGCTTACTCCTCAAGTCATACTGTACATGCTCAGTCTCAAAAGCTCACTCCCCTTCCATACAGAGGACTATAAGTCTTGCTGTATAAAGACACTCAGACACCATGACAAGCCTATCAGATCTGATCCTACAGTTGCAGGTGGTTTGACAAAAAGTTGGGATATCTCCCAAGAGTTTAGAAGGTTAATATAACCTGGGTATACTAGGCCAAATTGCCTAAATTATTTAGTCATATCTCACCTAAGGCGAGGCCACGTCCTGATTATTTACCGGACCGCCTGAGTTATTGATTTGTCGGTGTCATGTCAAGCACACGAGAACTTGACTCTGGCATCCTGTTACATGACCTACCAGTTTATATAGCCCTCTCAGGATAGCACATTGTTCACTCTTGTAAGACCAAGAGGTCAAGATCTGTAATGTAGCCTAAACGAAACAAGGTACCAAAACATACAAGTATGTGTGTCTTCCCAATGTCTTGTGAAATTGCCTTCTATCCACCAGACGCCATCTAATTGTGGCCATGCCTTCCCTCTATAGAATAAAGGATCGTCCAGAATCGTGGATCTAATTCGTTTCTGCATTCAGAAATAGCATAGAGTCGATCGGTGTGACCAATCACTCTCGATGCTCATGGGTATCTGCGCTTGATATCACGCCAAGCGACTTCTCAGTAGGCAAGACGATGGCGCGGTCCAGTGCATAAGGAAGCCCACGGTGACGTCCGCGGATCATCATGGCGCAGATGACAAGCTTGCTAAATGTCGAAAACTCAGTACAGAAGGACGATGCAATCGTAGGGTATCCTAAACTCAAGCCAACGTTACAGCTTTTATAAAGTTAGCTCTTCTTCTGAGACGTAGGGTTTTACACTTACTATGCCGAGACGCACTCGAACACAATGGGCCACATTGTGAAATCCTGCAATGGTTCAGTACTCGGCCAGATACAAGGGGGAGAAAGTGAGGTACTTACTACGTCGTCGCCGTCCATGATTCTTTTGTGCTCGGCTATGGAAATGCAAAAAATTCCGAGGCAGATGTACCACAAATCGAAACTGAGTTGATTGCGCAAATGGGTCAAGAAGTACGACCCGCCGTCCTCCTCGTCATATTGGTGTTTCCCCTCGTAAAGCCCTAGCGAGCGTTCTTCATACGTATTCGAAGATCGAACGACGATAGAGATGGGGTAGGCGGAAACGTACATCATGGCTACCAGAGCCATCTGTACGGCTGGATTGACCTCGCCTAGATTGAAAGACGCCGCTCCCGTGTGGCGTGAACTGACGGCCTGGAACACAGCGGCGCAGAACCGCTGCCACGGGGGAAGAACAGTAACAGTTGGGTTATCCAAGTCCAGTAGTATAATGAAGAGGATATCTACGATGTTGAGGAGCGCGAGAATACCCAAGAGTGCCCAGGTCGGCCCACTAGGGAAGAGTAGGGTGTAGCATCGACGTGGGTGATTGAGTAGAAAGGATAGCGGCTCCTGGAGCGAGGACTGTTTGGGGATGAGTTTCGAGGTGGACCAAATAATGAGGCGGAGAAAGATAGGATAAAAGGTGTGACCAGCGAGGGCAAGGACACTCATGATGAGTAGCGGAGCAGGCGCATCGTTGAACGAAATCATTGAGTCGGGAGTAAGAGTAAAGCCCAGGTTGCTAGTCATTGTCATGGCAGAGTAGATGGCCCTAGACGAAGGGTGAGAATGAAATACGTTGACAGTCTTGGAGAGGAAGCCTTACCACCAGATTTTGTTTTGACCACATTCTGCAATATAGTCGGTGTACTTGCTAGGGGCATGTTGGATCCATCCTATTAGACAAATAGCGCCAATACAGTGAAGTGAAACGTAATATCCTGGATCTGTCAGTAGGGCCTGTTGATATGGCTATTGAACACTTACCAACGATTATCTTGAGTAGGAGCTTCAAGCTTCTGTACTCAATCCCGCCCAGCTCCTCTCGGTCCTCTGACGACAAGTTGCGAAATACTGAATTATGGCCGATAGTAACTTCACGCGACAACTGAGGGAAGTCCCCTGAAGCAAGTGTTGGCGCTCTCGCCAGTGGACGCTCCTTTGGTCCATGGGCAGTGTTACCGATGACAAACAAGGATGTAGCAACAGTAGCAACGCGCTCTACAGAGCGAACCCGAGAGAGGTCAAGGCCAGCACTGCGCCGGCGGCGAAGGGTACCCAGGGGTGTAGACTGGGTGCGCACAATGGGTTCAATGGCGTCATCTAGATAAGTAGTCAGCTTATTTCGTGTATATCAACATGCAGTAGCGGTCTTGGTACCATCTCGAGTATCTCTGCTAGAACGACGACCACTGTTCAGCTCGACATAAGGCAGACCTGAGTAAGTTAGTTGATGAAAGGAGGTTTGCTCATGATAAAATACCTTGATCACGATCGCGAGGTCCAGGGATGTACAGAGTGGCGTCGTGCTGCTCATGTCGAGGATGATGGTCAGTCGAAGGATCAAAAGTAATCCTGGTCACGGGTTGGTGGCCATTTTGCTCCTTGGGCTGGGCTCCTGGGGCTGTTGGCTTAGTATCTGTCATTGGGCTTTGTGCTACATGATCGCGAACTGGATCTGTTCGACTGCGGGCCTCAATACGAGGGAGACTGTCTTCTATGGCAATTCCATGAGTGCGGTCAGTGACTGCCCTTGTAAGACCAGGCCGTTGTTTAGGAGGCTCTAATGCTGGAAGTTTGTCAACGGCCTCAGGGTCTTCCTGGGGATCCGGATCCACTGGTCGGCGTCGGCGTAAGAGTGAGGGAGCTTGATACCAGATATGTTAGCAAACAACTCGTATCAACGATTGGATGAGTAGTCCTAACCAGCCTGTTTGAGGAACCTCCGGAACCAGAATAGGCGCACAACGACAACAAGGGCGTTGATGACTACAATGTTTGTAACAAGGGGTACGAAGTAGATGAATAGCTGCTGGTACGTCCTGAGTAGGGGAACATCGACTCTGCAAAGAAGAATTAGCTTTGGGATTGACCTTTTATTACCATGTCAAGGAAGCGCCTCACGTAGCTAAACCAGATGAAGTTGAGGCGCTAACGCCAAAGAAGTATGCATCAATAGCGCTTAATCCGCCGTTTGGGTAAATGAAGATGAAGCTCGATAAGCCCATGCAAATGATGTAGATGTCTGTAGAGCAGCATATCTGGTCAGCGGTGTGTCGTGTCCTCTGCTGGCAGCGTCTCTTCCGGAACTCGGCACTCACAATGTACTTGGACAAAATTGAGGTTGGGATGCCACATAGTTTGTCTTGTCGGCGTAAACGCCGTAGACGATGGCCTGGAAGAGATGTTTCAGGTCCGTTTGCGTGTCGGCGGGCGCAGGTCTTGGGATGTCTTGCCGGTTTCCGACGATGAAGAGTATGTGGCAGACCAGCCCGTCGAAAGAGAGGACTAGGGTGGCAGTGCCTGAGTGAATTAACTTAGTGTCCGGGTATGGATGCAGTGACAGTTATGAAGCCATCTGCAAGAGCCAAAGTGGTGCAGCAACACGAATGCCCAGCCGTTTAACGCAGTGGCTGTACAAGGCCACCATAATTCCGAGGCAATGGACAAAGCACTGTCATGGCCATGTTAAGGAAGAACATCCGGCTGACCAGGACAGGGTTGGTTGGTTTCGGCATTTGAGGAGCACGGCCGAGATGAAGCACACTGCAAAGCGAGTGTATGCATTGGAGGGAGCTGCTTAACGGGGGAATAACGGTATAGGCACTTGAGGACGAGGCCTCGCGATGGCCGCTGAGACGTCACTGGCAAGCCTTGACAGGTCATGAGCGGCTTGATTAACGAGCCGTTTGGATGTTGGCAGTGCATTTTCAGGGTCTCCGTCTCCGTCACATGCTTGAATGCGGGATAATAGCGTTTTTGAAGGCGACAATGGTAGTATTATTTAAACGTATTGTATCTGCATCTGCGTTTGATTCCAAGACACATGGCCGTTATCGTGTAACGAGTTCTTCTTCGGTAGGTAAGCTTTGCAATGGACCTGTACCGACATGAATATCCATTTACGGGCATGCTCGACTCGACGTAAATAAACGAATCGACGTTGAGTATGCCAAGGCCATGCCAAGTCCAGATCAACTGCAAGTGGAGCGACCACTTTGCAAACAGATGGAGACGAGACTGGGGCGACGCCCGTTGACTGGGATCAAGAGAATTATGTCATCAACCAGACCCTCAGAGCGGGAAAGTGGAGCATTACTCTAATCTAATCGCGCTCACACAGACGCGTCGCAATTGGGTTCGCCTGTATTTTATATCATCATGCAACTTTAATAAACAAATCAAAACAAACCCAGACAAAATACAACAAGCCCAATTCCTTCATCGCGAAGCTTTCATCAATGACCTTCCTACATCTTCGCTTCTAACCATGGACTTTAACTTTGGGCACAACGCCCCTTCTGGCTCTGGCTCTGGCTCTGGCACAAACTGGCTTGGTTTCGGTCAGCGCGTCACTGTCGCATCCTCGCCGCCAAATGCCATGCCTGGCACTACACGAGATGTTGAAGCTGATGATGCTTCTTTTGCAGAGTCATATCGTCCAGAAGCTTCTCCTCTTTTTAATCCCCTTTTTATGCCCCGTAACCCCGCCGCTGAAGCTGCGCCTTCACTCGGAATGAGCCCAGGTCCTGCACCCACATGGCCCTGGAACCGTGATACATCAGCCCTCGACGACACCATCAACAGCGATAACCTCAACTCCCCTGATATTTCTGCTTTGCCTGAGCAGCGGTCGCGTCTTTCTGCCGAGCTACAAGACCATGCCCCACAAGAACCCGTCGTCGCCCGCGAATCCCTCGACGCGCATAAAGTCTCCTCTCCCCAACGCGCCCCATTTTCGCCCTTACAAGAGTCTGCCGCGCACGCTCAAGAAGACTCATTTATTCAGCGAGATGCCGCCAAGCAGTCAGATCCCGACGACAGTATTGCTCCTGAGCCTACTGTGACTGAGTCGCGAGTTGAGATTCATGAGCATACTGAGACCATCATCCAGTCTTTTGAGAAACAGCCCGAAGAAGCTCCGCCTCAGACAGAGCAGGACAAAACTACCGAAAACGAGCGCGTTGAAGAAACACCCAACGAAACACCAGTCGAAACACCTATTGAGCAACCAACCGACGAGAACGACAAAATTACCAATGGCTATGAGAGCCTCCCCGAAGAGCAATTGCAATCGCCGGAGCTTGGGTCAGTTCCTGCGGAGGACTCCAACAGACTCAAATCCGCATTGCTTTCCGTTGGGCGAGGGATTATCAAACGCATGTCGGCGCCACCCCCCGCAGCCGTCGTTCCCTCTGAGCCAGCTGAACCCCAAGCTCAAAGAGCCATTTCCTCCCAACCAGATCACCTTGCCCAGAGAGCAAGCTCGACTCCTTCCCTAGTTGTTGAGCTCAAATCAATTTCGGAACCTGAAAAGGCAACCTTCACTTCTGAAGTACTTGCGTCTGACGATGTCGATGCTGATGAATCGACGACGGCACCGTCCTCCGTAAAGGGCAGTCGACGCAGCACGCAGGGCTCTGCCACCAAGGCCGTGGGATCTTCTGCCAAGAGCACTCGTGGACGTCGCAGTGCCGCGTCCGCGCCAACTTCACCCGCAGTTAGAAAAGCTCCTACATCAGCTGCAAAACGCGTGCGCAAGTCCATGCCAGCCAGTCCCTTCGCCGGTGCAATTGTGTCAAATGAGACCCCCAAGAAGCGAGGACGGCCGCGAAAGATCGATGCTGTTGTCACTCCCGCTACCGCACCTAGCACCGCAAAGAGAGGCAGACCAAGAAAGTCAGACGCCACTCCCATTGTCGTCCCGAGCGCTGCAAAGCCGTTATCCGGACGAACTCGCCGTGTCGCTAGTGCAACCAAAGCTGCAGCTACACCACAAAGGCTCACCACAGCTCGAACTCCCAAGACAGCTATCGGACTTCAAGCAGCAGCTGCGACACCTGCAACGACTCCTAAGCCGCGTGGTCGACCGCCCAAGATTGCCGCGGAACCTTCACCTGCAGTAGTCGAGCCGGAAGTTGAGGCACCAAAGCGCGCTGGTCGTGCCACTCGGGCGGCTGATACGACTGATACCAAGAAGAGCACACGCACAGTCAAGCCGCGCTCCGTCCCCTCTCCCGTCAAGCGAGGGCGTCCTGCCAGAAATGCTGCTGCTACTTCTACATCCAAAACTGATACCAAGCCTGCTACAAAGCGAGGTCGTCGAGCTGCCGCTGAGCCTGAAGAAGCCGAGCAAGTCGCCAATGATGCCCCTGCTGAAGCTCCCAAAAAGCGAGGTCGTTCGTCCAACAAGGCCGAGGAGCCAGCAACTGCTGAGCCCGCCTCCGAGCCCAAGACCCGAAAGCGAGGCCGTCCAGCAGCTGAGGATACCTCAGCCGAGGAGCCAGCGCCCAAGAGGCGCGGTCGGGCTGCTAAGTCTGCTCCCGAAGAAGAGGCTGCACCGGTTCCTAAACGACGTGGGCGGGCAGCGACCTCGAAGACTACTGCAGAGGCTGTAGCTGAACCCGTGCCTGCGAAGAAGCGTGGAGTGGCTAAGACTGCTACAAAGATGGCTGAGAATGCTGTGGCTGGTACTGAGTTGGCACCTAAGAAACGCGGACGGGCAGCTGCCTCAGCAAAGACCACCGTTGACGCCCCAATCAAAACCGCCACCAAGCGCGGTCGATCGAAGCGGTCAGCGCCGGAGCCGGAGCCAGAGGCTGAATCACCCGAGCCTCCAGCCAAGAGGCAACGTAAAACGCGCAAGGCCGAAGAGCCAGCTGCCGCAAAGCCAAAGGAAACAGCAGCCGGGCGAAGAGCCGGGCGCCCTGCAAAGGCTACCGAGGAAGTTGCCGAGGAATCTGCACCCAAGCGCGGCAAGTCAACACGCTCCAAAGCTGCCGAACCTGCTTCTGTAGAAGAAACACCCAAGCCCGCTACGAAGCGAGGTCGTGCCGCTGCGAAGAAGGCCACAGAGCCCGTCGCTGAGGCTGAGGTCGAGGCAGAGAAGCCAAAGGGTCGAGGCCGTGCTGCGGCAAAGAAGGCTCCCGAGCCTGTTGTCGAGGCTGAGCTGGAAAAGCCCAAGGCTCGAGGCCGGCCAGCAAAAGCAAAGTCTGGAAAGGGCGAGCTTCCAAGCACCAAGAACGCCGATGTCCCCGAGACGAAGCGAAGACGAGGAGCCGCTGCCAAGGCCGCAACGACAAAGGCCAAGGGGTCTGCTCCCACAGGCGTGGCCAAGAAGGGAAGGGCTGCACAGTCTGGTGTGCGAAGAGGACTTCGGTCCAGGGGTTGAGTGAATGTTTGAGATATGCATGTAAAACTTGATTGATTGATAGATAACGGGACGGTTGGCTGGCTTTTGTCTTTTGTATCGTCTGGCAGTAGACGACGGCGTTAGGAACAATAAGGGCGGCACGCAATGGGAACTATGATAGCAACATTGTACATGAAATAACAAAACGATGTTTTACGAAAATATGTCTTTCAAGTGGCTTCGTATAATGACGGAGTGAAGACGCACTTCCCTACTAACAACTTCAAATCGCATACAATTTAAAAATCGATCACTAACAATGGTATGGTATCTCGAGGCCAACAAGTAACAAAGCCCCAATATCAGTCCCTAATATCAGTCGTACAGATCCTTGTCCACATCACCATCCTTGCTCGCGTGCGGACTCGTCACCTTGATTCCATTCTCCAGCCGTGAAAGCGTCATGATATACCCCTTGTGGTCACACCAGCTGCGCACCATCTTGACAGCCGTCTTGATCTCTCGTCCGTTGAGCTGCCACAGCGCCAGCTCTGCCATGTCCTCATCATCGAGCGGCTTATCGCCGTAAGTCGCACCGTCATCGCCCGCTTCCGTGTTGGCGTCCACGGGCGTTGTTGATCCCGTGGCATGAGACTCCTCGGTGACGTCTGTGATGCGGCTCTGCTCCGGAAGCCGCTGGAGGAATTTGCGCCAGACGGTCTCGCGGGCCTCGCGGGAAAGGGACTTGAAGAGCAGATGCAGGCTGACTCTGCTGCGGAAGGCAGTGTCGATGGTGTGGTATAGATTGGTGGTGAGGAAGATGATGCCGCGGTAGTACTCGAGCTCACGAAGGAAAATGCTGACGAGCTCGTTGCGGTGGATGTCGTTGGGGTTGCGCTCTGCCATGAAGACATCAGCCTCGTCAAGCAGAATAACAGCGTTCCATTCAGTCGCCATCTCAAATACGCGCTTGATATTGGCGCCTAGGGCGGCCGCGTTGATTCCTAGATCCTCGGCTTGCAGGTAGAAGAGCGGACGGTGGGTGCGATCCGCTACAGCTTCAGCCATGAGGGTCTTTCCTGTACCTGGAGGGCCTGACAGCAGCATAATGAGGCCCTGGCCCTTGCCGACGATGACATCCTCCATAGCTGTCGAGGCGCCATTGGCGAGACTGTGGTTCTCGACGAACGACAGAACCAAGTCTTTCTGCTGTTCGTCAAATACGAGGTGCGAGTAAGCTTGGTCGTTCCAGACGATGGGCTCGAGGTCCTCGACGTAGAAATAGACTAGAAGTCTGTTAGCAAAGGCTTGCTTGGTTTGTCAAAACGTATACTCACCCCAAAGCTTGTTCTTCAGCGCATAGCCACCAATCAATTCAGACATGAATGCCAGCTCGTTGGGCTTTTGAAGAAGCTCTTCTTTGTTCTTGATCTGCTCATCCTCCGTGAGCCTCTTCTTTTGACTCTTGGGATTCTTGCCCTCAGGCTTGATCTCCTCCAGCTCTTGCCGACGACGACGTCGCGATACGTCGACTACCTCGATCTCTGGATCTTTGTTCTCGCGCTTGCCCTGGGCAAGGTGATACTTGTTGTAGCCCACCACGTCCACCAGGATACGGCTTTCGACATTGTGCTTTTCGACACCTTGCTCTCCGGGGTGCAAGGCAATGCCGTTGTAGGAGCTGTACGTCAAGCCCTGCAGATCAAGCACCTTCCTGCCTCGTGCCATCAGACGGTTCATGATAGAATCTTTGTCTGGGTGCATATCGAAGGGATAATGGCGGAGGTCGCGAATTGGCTTGTTCCCACCGAACTCGTTGATGGTCAATGGCTTCTTCCTCCATATGAACTCTTCTCCATTGAAGGCCATGACTTTGGCAGTGAGAACAAGCTGCACAACGCCATCATTGGAGTCGTATTCTGTGCCATCCACCTTGGCTATGAATTCTGAGTTCAGACCATAGCTGTACACTGTCGAGTCTCTGGGGAAGAGGGTCCAAGCAGTGCGGAAATCGATGAGGCCCTTGTCGAGAAGATTGCGGCGCTTGACTTTGAGATCGCGGAATATCTCATCGAGGACTCTGAGGAACAGCTGCATGAAACCCTTGAGGGGGTCATCCTGTTTGGTTTCTCGATACAGATCTCGAATCTCGTCTTGGCAGAACCACAAGGGACGGAAGGGCTCTTTGAAGGTTGCAATGTCGTGGACGTCGAGGTGGATGTTTTCTTTCTTCAAGATGGGCTCAAGTGCAGCGACCAGAAGAGGATTCTGGACATCGACTTGGTGGTACTTGAGAGGATAGCGACCGGAGATAGCGCCCTTGAGAAGGTCTTTGATCTTGTATACCTTGATGGCAACGCGATCTCGAGCCCGGGCGACCGATTTTGAGACTTGCTTGGGTGGAAAGTCCTGCCAGTCCCAGTCATTTCTTCCTGGTGCCGAGTTTTTGCCTTCGTAAAGGGTTTGGATGACAGTGTCGGCGCCAAAGGTGGGATCTTTAGTGTTGACCTCATCGGGCTCTTCCTCCTTGTACTCTTTCTCGAGATCAATGGGTGCATCGAGGGGCGAGTCTTTGCGATGGAGGATCTTGTACTTCCACTTCCAAATCAGGTCACCAGTCTTTTCTCCAACGTTGTCTAACATTCTGGTGCGGGATCTGGGGGCGTAGGAAGAAGAGGATGAGGACGAGGTGGTTGAAAAGGAATACCGCCGAGGAGGAAGTCTGGTCATATTTGAAGATGACTGCAAAGGGGTGCCTAGTTGGACCAAAGCCAAAGCAAGTCCTAGCAGGGACTAGGAGGAATATAAGTCAAGCCTGGGCCGGTAAGCAAGGGACTATGGGAGCCTCTTGACGGTAGATGGCAGGGATGGCGCAGATCCAGGTCG
This sequence comes from Fusarium sublunatum, assembly GCA_013623665.1. NCBI lineage: Eukaryota > Fungi > Ascomycota > Sordariomycetes > Hypocreales > Nectriaceae > Fusarium > Fusarium sublunatum. Next base: position 94,280 of record JABFFF010000224.1, on the reverse strand, counting down.
AGGGCCAAGACCAAGGCTAATGTAGGGCAGATACAGTAACCAGTCCACAGAAGAGTACAGTACTTCAGCTGTTGCCTGGAAGGATTGTGGCCTCATGGTTGACGCCATTGTCAGCCCTGGTTGGGAGATGGGGAGTTGAAAGTGCAACTGTATCAACAACCCCGCGCTGATTGCATGTCAATGAGGGATAGTACTGGTCAGACAATTGGAGACGTGCATGTAAACAAAGGCAAAGCGCTGATAAAGGCAAGACATGCCATGCAATGCAATTGACATTTCGTCTTGGTTGTTGTATGTATAAAGATTGGGTACCTGTCTGTACCTGTACCTTGGATCTAGGACTTCAGGGACCGCACGGGAGGGACCCACTGAAGGAGCTTGGGCCTTTGCCTACTTGCATGTGAAAAAAAAAAAGAGGCAGCACCACTCAACAAAACAATGGGGAAACAAGGCCAGGCTTATAACAAGCTGCTCAAACATTTTGGCTGCTTTTCATGTACTTTCAGCCCTATTCCGCCCATAGCTCGCTCCAAGGCAGCCACATACGGTAGACCTGGGTAGGCTCAGGGCCAGGCATTCTACGAGGCATTCATCACCTTTGGCAGATCAAGATTCTAAGTGATACCCAGGTACCCAGCTTATTGTCTTGTACTACCGTGCCAACAAGCCTGTCTTCCGCTGCACGTTTGACTTCCAAGTGGGCGGTGGAGTGGCACATATCCTGCATCGCCGAACAAAGCCACGGACGCTCAATCAAGGTTTTTGGCTTGGAAGAAGCAGGAACCTTAAATCTTGAGTTTTATTTCAGTCTCACTCAATACCAACCAACCCCTACCTACTGTCTCCATGATATTCCTCTCCAGAGCCTTGACAAGAAGATCCCACGTCATACACAACACTGCTGTTCGTCTCAACTGAAGCGACATGGATGTAGTTAACGATCAGCAATTCAACAAGCGGGTTTAGCTCAGTTGGGAGAGCGTCAGACTGAAGTCAAACTTCAATCATTCGATATCTGAAGGTCGTGTGTTCGATCCACACAAACCGCATTTTTTTTTTTGGGTTCGTTTACGAGACGGTACAAACTTTTTTTCCCGCCTTTCTTTCTTTCTTTCTTTCTTTCATCATGCATGACCAACTGCATAATAGATAGTAGAGTAGATAGTAGGAAACCACTCACTCCCCTTGCAGACAATAAACGGGCCCCGTCCGATTCGACCGACGACCACATTTAACCATGCCATCAGTATCACACCCCGCGAAACAACATACAGCTCATCTTTATTCCTTTAACTAGCTTTTTGAAGCGCTGATATGCTATTGAACATGATGCTACTGAAACCAATGTCTCCTGCCTGCTCTGTTAACGTTGGAAGTTGACCTGGAGACCGCCCCCGAATGACATTCACAAGTTGCAACTGTCAAAATTTGTGTACAAGAACTCGTTTTTCAGCACCAAATGAGATACCGCTACGTGCGATTGGATTCAGGGTTACCTATCGTTTTTTCTGACCATGGCTACCTTCAAGAGAAGACCCGAACGAAGCCAGGGCCTTCAACCGCAGCTTTGCACACTTGCTGGCTTGCAGCAACCACTACATCCATAAGGCGCAGCTTAAGGACCCTACAGAGAATTCGTCAGAGTTTCTGTTCATGGCAGCCAGCCCCTGCCCATATTGAGTCAGGACGACAATCATGCCCGGAAGGCTTTCGACGGGTGGTACTCATCCAATGGCTACGGCGACACGAGACCTTGAGGACTGGAGAAGGGTGACGACGAGAGGCCATTCTTGACACTTATCTCTTCTTCTGATCCCTGCTAGCCATTACAATCACAGAGGAGGTTATCGCGGTGTCTACGCCAACGGAGATGCTCTCCACCAAAAACAACCCAGTAAACTCGAGCAACAGTGACTTATCCCGGAAATCGTGCTTTACGCCGCTATTAAGAAAGCGTCAAGAAACATTGAACGAAGATTATAGTCACCATAATTGCTGTGAGACGGACATCTCTGCTGGCGTGATTGAAGTGGTCGATATCAGTTGGTAAAGGTGACTATCTCGAAGAGACAGGAAGCTTGACAACGCGTTTGTATGCTTCCTCTCATATAATAATAATGAAAGCGTGGCATAAGAGTTATGGCCTGTTGTCCAAGGATCTGCGATGCAGCATCTTGAAAATTATTGCAACGAATACGAATACAATACCTGCAGGGGGGAATTCATTTATATGGTACAGTCACGATAGGTTCAAGCGATCATTACCTCAACGAAACTTGACAAATAATGTAAAACTTAAGCTGGCGAGTGTGTCATTTGCCCAATGAGGTTTTCGTCTTCCTTCACTCAGACCGCCGAGTCCAACGACATCACCCGCCAGTTCACTAACGTTATGGATTCGCGCCCTCCATCCTCGGCATAACCGTCGTCAAGCATCCTACAAAGACCTACCAAGGTAGCAAAGTCGTCTTCATGGGCGGAAGACTCATCGTGCCCTATCTGAGGTGATTGGGAGATCACTGTTACCCACAAGTCAAAGGGACCTAACTAAGTAAACACTGGCAGCTGTACAATCTGGTGCAGGAACTGGCGAGGTGCACGCTGAGAGAGCAGTGTCAGGAGCTTCCAAAATCCCTCGAAACCGCATATGATCACTACTTTCTAGAAAATGGCCTTGTGCCGCTTGATCCGGAGCTTGGTAACTGGATGGCTGTGATGGAAGAACGGGTGCCCGAGGAACGGTAGATTGAGCATGGCTAGCTTGGAAACATAGTGCTAGAGTGACCTAGAAGAATTTAAAAGAGGAAAAGTTCTTTATGAGCCATATAGCTACCTAGATGAGATTGATTAATATGCCCATGTGTGATGATGTCTTTGGCAACAACGTCTGGCAGAATGACTGAGTGATACATTATCAGTAGGATGCCGTCGTCTTATTTCCTAGGATGCATGGATATACAATACATATTACCAAATAAAACATCGATAAGGCTGTCTAGACTGACAACAACCGGTTGATTGAAAGCTAGAGCGCATCTTATTGGTCTACCGGTGAGTGTATCTGCTTGCCAGCTGCACAGCACTCCAACACCATCATCACCCGCCAGCCAACGAATTGCGCAAGCATAATTACATAAAAAAGGTTGAACTTCACCGATAGATGCTTCTTGACCGCACTTTGGGCTGTTGTTTGACTGCATAGGCCTTCTACACCTTCTGCGCAGCTACCCGAAGGGCGACGGGGACAAACCGACCCGCGCTCACAGGCGACTGACTTCATGTTATGTTTGGCCGAAGAACAAATCCTATTTGATCAGACGGGAATTATAAATGCTGCTTCTCTTTCTTCTTTTTTCTTTCTTTCTTTTAAATTTATGTGGTTGTTGTTATTGTTGCTTCTCCGCTCCACGCACGTTGCCATTGACGACGGCTTCTAGATCAATGGGACCGGATGAATGAATACAAGAAAGCTGCATTGTACAACTCGCCTTTTGTCTATTGTCCCGAATAACAATTCAATCAACTTCAATACCCACGCCTATAAATTCCTGCCCAGTCTCGCACGCTTCTTCCAATCTTGATCCTCTCATATCATCATCCATCCCTACAAAACAGCATCACGCTCTTGTTACCACTGCTATTATCCAGACCTCTACGCATTCGCTATCTTCCAAGATGGGAGACCCTTCTACGCCAGACTCTCGCAAGACTTCCAGTCCTGAACTCGACGTCGTCACTCCTCCTCCTCATCCGCACATGACCCCCTTTACCGACCTGGGCACGAGCATCAACGCTCGCTCTTACAAGGCTGCCATGCTTGGCTCCCAGCCCTTCAATTACTCTCCTATTTTCCGCGGTAACCGGGATTCTGGCGCTCAGAACACTGCTGCTGCTGCTGCTACTGCTACTCCAGAGGCTTCGTCCCCAGCTGGCCTCCCCATGCCTTGGGACCAACTGCGCTCTTCCGACTCTGCTGAGACAGTTGTACCTGAAACCTATGCTGCTTCTGTCAAAGGGTTTTCGTTTGAAAGCCGTCCTGTCCGTCGACCTCAGCATCCTCTGGCTTTCAACTTCATGGCTGCTCAGACAGCTACGCCGGCCAACCCTGTCCGCCAGCCCGCAGCTCCTCCAGTCGATCATGCTTCTTCGATTAGAAACAGCTTCCCAGGTCACCTGGCTCCATCTCCTGAAATCTGGGAGAATCTCAAGGGCCACTTTGGTCAGCTGGGAGTGAGTGGACGTCAGACCTCAGGCTCCCTCGATCATACTGCCCACACTCCTATCCAGCCAGTCCAGCAGTTCCAGCCAACTCGGCCCTTACAACTTCCCTCTTGGCTGCGCCAGGATAACAGACGGCAACCTCGTCCCACTGCCCCCAGCTTTAACCCGAGCAATCAGGTTGCTCAAAGCCCGACGAGCCCTCGCGGCTTCAGACCCATGGCTGCCATTGCCCACACGCGCTCCTTCACCAACCGTTCCGCCCGCGAGGAAGACCCTGTCGACACGACCACCTTCTCGGGAAACTACAAGGGCGAGCACTCTGTCCGTAACGCCAGCGTATCTGACCTCCTCCCCGAGCAGAACTGCGCTCTCTGGGTGACCAAACTCCCTCCCAACGTGACGCACAAGCAGCTCCTTGCGCAGATCCGCAACATCGGCCGCATCTGGTGCACCGTCATCAACGAGCCAGACTACGACCGCCACGATACAGCCGCCGCCAAAGTCGTCTTCTTCACGCCTGCCCCTGCCCAGCTCCTCCTTTCAAAGTCCCTCACCCAGGGCATTGAGGTCGGCGGGTACGCCGTCAAGGTCACGCACAACCGCGTCAAGTATGGTGAGCAGCCTCTCATCGGAAACGCGTCGCGCGTGCTCATTATCACTGGCAAGTCGACCTTTGTCAACCCGGAGAGTCTGACCGATTTCTTCAAGAACCGCTTCGTCTTTGAGGTCGACGAGATCATCGAGCTCATCGTCCAGGGCAAGGCCAACGAGGGTGGACGGTCCGTTGTTGAATACCGATTTGGAAGTTTCCGATGCCAGGCGCAGATGGGCAAGATGGCACTAGAGAAGGATCGACCTCAGGGGTTTGAGAAGGTTGAGTTTGGGCCTGATCCTTGTGAGGTTGGCGATACGCTTTCTGCCTACGGAATTGCTGCGGAGCGCATCCAGGGCAAGGGAATGTGAGACTGGATATTGATGACAGGATGAAGTTCATTCTGAGGAGAACACTTGTTTTGGATTCGGAAATGTCGCTTGTTGATATTTGAGAGAGGGCTATGGTTATTCCATGTAGCCTCTAACGGACTTGGAGCATGAGCAAAGATAGACATATGCATACACTAGACATGTACGGTACTAGCTTTTCACCAGCGATGCGCTGATATGAGAAGAACTCACGAATAAAGACGCACTTACTAAAGATTCCATTTTGCTCACTCAGTGCCGTATCTCAACCGTCTCCAACATGACCAACGTAAATAGCATCATCGCGGACATGCCCGTTAGAGGTAGTAAGTTCGGATTGAGTTTACGAGGGCCTAAAAATAATATTTAGGGCTGAATGCGAGCGACGTTCTAGCGTAAATCTTGTTGGCTGCGGGTAAAGTGGCGGGTCTAACGTAGGAACGAAGGTGATGATGGATGGTGGGATGACATTGCACCCCATATCGACCAGTCAATGTAACCATCCACACGGTCAGCCGTTAACAGCATAACGACTCAAAAAGGAAGCGATTGAGATGGACAGGTTATCGACGCCTGTAGCGATGAATCGCAGGCTGCTTGAAAATAAAAATCTATCATTATTAAACTCCATCAACGCCGTCTTCGTCTAGCAATGCTGGTATAAGCTATACAACTATTACATATAAAAAGAGAAACATGCCTGTAGAAATAACTCTATCGCTTTAATGATTCATCCCATGGAAGCCAAGTCTGACGATCAAAAGAAGGCATGCACTTGACCTTTTCAGGCGGCGCATACTGCCACTCAATGCTGGCCTTGTTCTCGTCCATGTGTCTCACCACTTCTCCCGTATAGCCCTTGAGCTTCTTGATATCCCTGCCTCGCGCATCCGTATACTCGAGACTGACACTGGGAACGACTGCGATTTTTCGGTAGCCCTTGTGCCAGAGGTCTTTGCAGAAGAGCTGCGGCTCGCCCTGGAAGCACTCGTTCTTTTTGGCATCGCGGAAGCGCAGTCCGTGGAGTAGGGGTGCTGCTGTGAATGCGGTCGCGCCGTTCCAGCAGGCAAAGACTTGGAAGGGGAGATGTGCGTCGTATCTTGTTCGAGCCTTTCGGTTTCCTCTGAAGAGATCCCATGCATCATCCCATGATCCGTCCTCTGGGATCGGAAAGAAGGTGTCCCCAGCAAGCGTCCTGGCGACCTGTAAGTCTGTTAGTATTGAGTCTTACATAGTTCAGAGGTTTTCGAGAAACTCACCCATACGTCGTAAAACGTCGGATCGTTTCCAGCGTAGGTAAAGTCCATCGCGCAAGTCATGTCAGCGTTGAGATTGCGACGCTGGAGCGCAAGTTCAAGTAGATCATCAGGGCATGCGGCGACGTCGTTTATAAAGAGAACAGTGGTTTTATCCGACACTGGCACCTTTTTCTTGAAAAGTGGCTCAAGGGCCAAGTTGCGCAATTGAGCGAGCTTGCGAATGCGCGGGCCCTTGGATGGGTTAATAGCTGAGCTGTTGTAGAAGTACGTAAGGCCAATGTCTTCGAGAAAAGGACGCAATGCGACAAGTACATCTGCAGTTCCATCGGGTGAGTTGCCCTCAACGATGGAGAGAGCGCATCGTTCTGGTCCAAGGAACTGCACAGTCTCGACGATACTGCCCATGAGGCGAGGGAGGAGATCTACGACATTGCGCAAATTGAGGGCGAAGAAGAAGTCGATTTGCGGTTCATCATCTTTGCTTGCTCTAGTATGTTGCTTCTTCTGAAGGCTCTTGTATCGTTTGGTGTCCAAGGGAGGGCATTGGAGTCGTGGGCGGGCTTTGGAGGTAGAGTTGAGGATGGCTTCGATGTATTGGGAGATGCGCTCAGTAGAGAGGACGGAGCCTGGCACTTGTTAGCAAACACAAACCACTTCTCGACCGGTAGAAGCCTACCATTTGCGATTGGAATAGCGGATTTTGTTGGTGTTGCGGAGGTGGTAGAAGCTATTGTTGATGTGCTGGCCTGCTCAGAGGTGCTTGTTGTATAAGTGTCAAGAGCAGGAGTCGTGAACGAGTCCAAGGCGGAAGTTGAGGAGGACAAGACAAAGGCTGAACTCGAGGAAGGGGAGTATGTATACGTATATGTGGTCGCAACTGAGGGTGCATAGAGTGGTAGGTACGTTTCCGACAACCGAGTTATATGATCGCGACCCAGGTATAAGCTGGTTGTAACTAACAAGAAGCACACGACAGGAATACACAGAACGAATATTGTACGATGCATTTTAACGTCAGCAAACAAAAGTCATGATAGAGAGAAAGTGAGAAGGAGAACAAACGGGAGTGAAGTAAAATAAAAGAATCTCCCTTGCGGCCGATGTGCTCAAGGGAAGGACTCGGATGAGACGCTAATGGCAGCCCCCGGGCCCGCCGCGCCGTCAGCAGATGGATGGGATACGTTACGATCCATGGAATATGGGTCAAGCCACCACATTTTGGCTCGTTTACACGGGAGCTAGCAGGGGCTCGATCTGACAAAGCACGATGATAATACTGACAGAGGGGAGTGACGTGGTAACAAGACTGCGGTTACACTAGCATCTGCAATACTTTAGGAGGTACTCGGCTCATATTTCAGCAGAGCACTGATAGCAAACACAGCCTTATCGTCCCTTGGCAAAATATCCCTCGTTTGACATTTTTATCTCATTTACTCGCGCCCCAAACTTGCAGTTCAGGGCCCAAGTTTGTTACACTCTATTGGTGCCTTTTAGTGCTGGTCGCAACGTGCGCCCAGAGGGCTGCAAGGGTGAGACGGACGCCAAATCGCATGGATCTATACGAGCAGCCAATAGACAATCATTGATCGGTGCAAGGAATATGACGCCATGTAAACGGTCGATTTGGCCCGTCTGAAACGGTCTCGACGGCGGATCAAAGTCTTGTATATATAACTAACATGCCCTCGAGGTAATTTCGGCAGATTCACAAGAATAGATAGAATAGATGAAACAAAACAAAAAGAGAATCAACAGATGCTACGCACAAGACCCAGCAACTGAGACATCATAGCCCTCCGGCGACACAACAGATGCCACACAGCCAAGCACCACACAGCCAAAAAGTCACTGAAACATCAGTTGAAGCCTCTGACGTTGGTGTCGCTTCTTTGAGTGTTCTTTGAACAATACTGGCTGTAGCTGAGTGGTAGATAAACAGCAATCTTTCTTGAACATAATCCAGGTGTACGAATAACAAGATTTCTCTTGGACTTTTCAAACCGCATTGAGCGCGCATATAGAGATCGCCTGTATCAACATACCTTAGTGAGGAAATAAACACAAGGTTTTTTGGAGGTATCAATATAAAAGGAGCTCTTCCCCAGCCTTAAAAGTCTAGTCTTTTACGCACCCTCTTTACTTCTACTTTTCAACCTCACTCACACGGTTTCAAATCATCGAAAATACCGCCCACCATGAAGTTCAGTATCGCTCTTCTCACCCTTCTGGTGACTTATGTATCCGGAAAATCTGGCGTACAGCCCGTCGAGCCGAATTGTTCAACAATTGCCACCAGCATATGTCTTCTGCCATTAGAGGTAATCCAACAACACTTCCCCAAGGGCCATCAAGGGCTTGAAGCTAATAGTTCTGCTGTAGCCAGGTCTTTGCCACGCTTCTTTTCGAGAATGTCAATGCATGGACTGGACAAAGGTCAGAGAGTAAGTAAATGGAAGTTGACATCCAAGACCCTGGCTGACTATCTCTTCTTGCAGTTGCTTGTCCGGGTGTGCAGGTGAAGTTGATATTGCGTACCGGATAGCCAGTAACAATGCCAAACATTTCTGCTTGTAATGGATGGGTATAATGGCTAAGTAGCTAGCTACGTAAGCTAGTAAGAATCAACAACACATTCAGTGTCCAAGCCATTGTTCTCTTAATCCCCCCGAAAAGAAGGATGTGCCTCAGCGGTCGAAAGATTGTGGTGACTGCATGATGGCAGACTCTGTGCAACGCCCTGTTTTTATAGACGTTGTGCCAAGACAAATTCCACTGCTGATAGTCTCATTATGGGCCGACTTCTAATAAGATGGGTGAGTGCTCGTTGTGTCTGCTCTGATAAGAGTCTATATCCAGAAGCTGATAGTCTTGTAAAATCCATGAGCCTCCCAAGCTGCAGTACGCAACAAATAACAAGGTCAGTTATTCAACTGGCGGTTACCTAGTTCCGGTCTGGGCTTTTTGTGTGGCCATATATTACTCGATTGCTGTGGCTGTCCATTTGAGTGATCTTCCTCGTTAGGCACAGATTCGCCGTACCTATCATTCATCAACTTCATCTGCTTGCTAGTCCAAAATCTCTTTACTTTTCATCCTTCCTACTGCTCACAAATACCGCTTTGAACTGGGAATTCCAGACATGCCTGAGACTCATCCAACGGAGACGGCCTCTACAGACGAAAAGGACGTTCACAGGATGCAACCTTCCAGCCAATCGGCGTATTCTGTCTTTAGCAAAAGGCAGAAACAAGTGATTGTACTGCTTTGTGCGACGGCGGGCTTTTTCTCGCCTTTCAGCGCTTACACCTATTTCCCTGCCATAGAGTACATCGCTGATGATCTCGACACCACAATTCAAATGTTCAATATCACCATCACCGTCTACCTAGTCGTGCAGGCCCTCATCCCGGCGTTTCTGAGTGAGCTGGCTGATCAAATCGGCCGTCGATCCATTTATCTATTCGCTTTGTCTGTATACTTTGTTGGATGTCTTGGACTCGCTCTGCAGAGAAATTATGCGGCTCTGTTAGTGTTGAGAATGGTTCAAAGCGCCGGCTGTTCAGGTGATTTTCCACCTCTTAACCACAGAATGTCTTAGGTAGTTTACTGGCTCAGGTACAATCGCTATTGGAGTTGTGGTCGTTGCTGATATTGCGCCTCCTCATGAATGAGGGAGTTATATTGGAGCCATGTTGACAGGGTGAGGCGAACTCTATTATATACCCTAGACGACAATCTTTCTGACAAAGTTCAGTCCCAACACAGGACCCAGTATCGGCCCTGTTCTTGGCGGCATCTTGGCTGAGAAGGCCAGTTGGCCTTGGACCTTTTGGATGCTGGTTATACTTTCAGGCAGCTGCTTGGTCTTGTTTGCTTTACTGTTCCCAGAGACTTGCAGAAATGTCGTCGGCAATGGAAGTATTCCGACTCAATCATGGAACAAGCCTCCCATCTCGGTGATGGAGCCAAAGCAGATTGATGATGCTACTTCTGCGGCGGGTGTTAAGTTCCAAGGGATTCCCAATCCCCTTCGATGTGCCAAGTTGATGCTGATAAAAGAAGATGCGTTGATCCTATGCTCAGATGCTTTCTTCTATATGAATTACAGCGTGTTACAAGCAGCCCTAGCACCATTGGTCATGGAAGTTTATGGCCTCAACAGTCTTCAGGCGGGACTATGCTTTCTACCGTACGGAATTTCTTCAGTCATCTCATCATACCTTGTAGGTAAGTTTGATGGAATTAAGTTCAGCCCCTGGCACTCACCGCTTGACAATTTGCACAGGCAAGTTAATGGATCGCGATTATCGAGCCATGGCACGATCACACAATATCGCCTTGAATAGAGAGGCTGGCGACAATGTCCTCAATGTTTCTGTTGAGGAAGCCCGTATAAGAAGTATTTGGTATGCCATGGCGGCTGTTATCCTAGCTACCCTTGGCTTCGGGTGGGTTGTTGAGTCCAAGACTCACATTAGCGTCGTGCTCATCATGACTTGCGTGTGCGGCATGGCGAATAATGGAGTATTCAATGTGAGTTGAGCCTGATGAATATACAATGTTGGAGTCCCTCACTGACTCTCACTCCTAGAACTGCATCACATTGATGGTGGATATATATCCAGAACAAAGCGGACTTGCAAGCGTGGCAGTAAGCCTTGTCCGATGTACAGCAGCGGCAATTGGAGTATCAGTGCAGCAATTGCTCATTGACTCAACAGGATACGGGTGGACATTTACATTGTTTGGTCTAATGTGTACTCTGGCAATTCCGATGCTGTTGGTCGTGAGGAAGAGAGGGCCTGAATGGAGAGGAGTTCAATTATCCAGGTGAGATCTTGTACATACTATACTGTTTTAAGTTAGATTTCTATTCCTCGGCAGTTAAGAACTTATAGTAGATGTATACTTGATTATGGCCAGGTGGTCGTATAGCAGCGAGTTGATTGAGGCCATGTTGTTAAAGCTTATTATGATGTAGCTGCGTAACCTTATTGTACTAAGAAATAAAGGACTTAGCCTCGGCTATGGGCTTATACTTTTGACATTTTGGCTGCTTTTTTGACTTTTAGACTTACAAGTATACTTGATTATAGAGTATCCTCGGCACTTTATTTCACTGAGAGGAGAGTAGTACCGTATCCCCTAAGCAATTTCGGACACCTTTGCGGAGCACGCTTAGAGGATGCAGCTAGTTTAGCGTATAGACCTTTCCTAGATTGTCACGGAATATAGATTATCCGCTTCCAACTCCTCTTGAAAAAGCTAGCCGGTATCCGGAACAATTCCCACGTGGTCATTCCCTTACTGGTTAGCCCGTAGCGTGCTCCGCAAAGGTGTCCGAAATTGCTTAGGGGATACGGTAGTAGATTGACTGAGTTCCTACCATCGAAAAGTTATTCTCAATGCTACGTGACCCCCACGGACGGTTGTGGTTGTGCCGGTTAACCGTGTTATCTCACGCCCATGGGTAAGGGAACTTAATTTTCAGAATCGTAACTCAATGCAATACGTCGTCATTGGTTAGAATAAGAGGAATTTCGATCTGTCGCCTTAGTTAGCAACGTAACGCCCGCTTACATAAGGTAAATTGGTTGGTTGTCGCCCGCCCGGCTTAACAACGGGTTTATCGCGAAACTTAATTTTGTTTAAGGCTATTACGATTTGAGTTCTGTCATCGTGGCGGGATACGACACCAATATATTAGACTTCGCATATGATCTGGCTGCATTGTAAGGCTATAGACGTCATGCCAGTGGCTTATACATTGACTATTGCCTTTACAATCTTTAAATTGGGCTAAAACCTTGCAACTACCGTAAAATGACTGATAATAATCAGATGCCGTATCTGCCACGAGGTTTATTTCTACGACGGATAGAGGCGGGTCTGGGGTGCCCCATTAATTTGCTGAATATACCCATATCGTGCCGCGATATCTTACGTTATCCGCCTTGGCGCACCGTTTGGCTGTGGTGCGATAATTAGAACATCCCGGGGCGCAGTTGATACCCCTGAGTCAGTATGTAAACTGGAGACAGTGGAAATCTGGCGGCGGCCGGTGTTTAAGACCGCCGACCCCCTTGACTTGTGCCAGTTTGAGACCTTGGCGATTATTCTGGGCTTCTGGGGCCGTTTTGGCAGCCTCGTCTGCTGGGTTGAGCCTCATGGTATGTAATGATCAACGAGTCATCTAGTCATTCAAGCCCGCCTATTAGTTCGCCACTTCGCTGTGCAGATTTTTTTTTGACATCATACTTACCGGCCGAGTATCCTCCGTGCTCCTCGGATCATGAGATCATTCTCGGGCTTTCACCAACTGTTAGCTTAGTCGTCAGTTGATCAGCATGAGCCATATTCGGCAAGTAATTTACAGCACCCCACTTGGCCTTACTCGCAGAACCAGGGCCGGTACAAAGATATGCGAACCAATAGTTACATCGTCACAGGCCCAGCAAGATGGTTTTAACTAAGACGGAGCTTGCAATCCCCGATCCGTTGAAGAGTCTGATCATGGACCCGTTGATGGTCTGTTTGACCCACGTCGTGACCAAGGAGAGAAGATGGCATCAGTCCAAGGGAGCCAGTTTTCGTGATTTCTCGTCGGCGGTCGGCCATCGCAGCCTCCGGTTCCTCGAGAAATAAGTGGAATTTCTTTGTATTACCTCATTGCTACCATGCATTCCAATGCATTGACCTGTCTTTTCTGTCACCAGCGATAGTTGACATTTGGATTAGCGTATGTGAAAAGCTGAGATATAAAGCTGCTGCAGAGTCCATCTCTTTGTGTTTATTCTACAACTCCATTACAGCTCCATTACGACTCATCACTTCTAGTAAATTCTTTCAACTGTACAAAGATGGCTACACGATTCTTCCTGGCTGCTCTTCTGAGCACGAGCGTTCTCGCTGGCCCTGCCCCAACCCAACCTACCTACGCCAGCGTTGCCATCCCTGCGACTCACGATAAAGAGCTGGACTACACTCTCGCAGACGAGCGAAAGTTCCGCGAGCTCTCCTACAAATGGACTCACGCTTGGGATCAGAAGGTATTATAACCGCCAGCGCAATCCATCGATACAATTCTGATCGTGACAACAGGACCGAGCTACATGGCTTGCTATCACTGGACCTGAGATTGTGGCAGACTACACCGACTACCCAGCTGTTGGCCGGTTGACTGTTGCTTCTCCCGAAGACATTTTCGACAGCTCCTTTAATCAAACCAACCTCGGCGACAAGAGACGTGAGTTATTAACCGAAACCCCTGTATCAGCCCGTCAGCACTAACTTCTTCAGTGCACACCCAACATTTCCTTGGCGCATCGCTTTTCACACTCAAGAACAAGACAGTAGCCACGGGCGATTGGCAAGTTCGAGCTCGTCATGTCAGAATCCTTGCAAACGGCACCGAAGCTCAATGGGATTCTAGCGCCTACTGCGAATTCACGTATCAGCGCCTCAACGGAACTTGGAAGATTGGCGGAATCCGACCTCACACTGTCGTTTCTGAGACAGGGGCACCCGAGCAGGTGATTGGCCGTTTCTAGATTTGGACTGGAGATGTAGATTGCATAGATGTGTAAGGTTTCTGTACCTACGCCCCCTGTTGTTCAGAAATTGCTCTGGACATTGCTTTTTCTGCTGCGAGCTAGAGAACTGTCGCCGGTGTGAATACCACGCCTTTTTTTTTTTTTCTGACATGAAATTCATCGACAATAGATAGCTTTATGAAAATACCTTCTTGTTCTTACTAGTTTAACTTGGATGCATACCTGCAGATACGCCAATTGACCTTTCAAATCGGCTCTACATGCCTCAGCTTGGGTTTGAATAGTATGTATAAGCCATAGAAGCAATAAGCGTAAAAACTAGTATAGCAGCCAAACTTTATACTATGTAAAAGGACGTAGCTAAAACTCAAGTTTGATTGATTATGTCATCTAATGCCAGTAAACAAACTTTATCTAAGTGTTAATTAATATATTTAGAAACACTACCGTGCAGTTGTCGATAAGTGAAGGTAACCATGTAAACTTTATCTAAGACGCTAGCGACGAGTAAATCAACCTTGATGAACATGATACATTACAACCACTACTCCTACACCAACAACTGCAACAGGGAGACACATCTTAACCACCATTTTCCCAAACGCCACCCACCACATGATACCATGCGCAAAAATAAACTGGCTTGCATCATTGAGTCTCGGAAATTCAGTCACAGGGACAGAGTGGCCAAGGAAATCGCAAAGAGGCCCCCATCCTTGTTGAACTCTAAACTCGAGCATCCGATCAGCAGGCAACGTTTTTCTGGCTAGCTCGTGGTAGTCAGCAAATACCTGGCGTGCTGGTGATGTTTGGGAGAAATCGTGCATTCTGTGGAAGTTTGCGGGCATGGCTTTCTTTGCAAACTCTCAAAAGGGACCGGCGAGTGCTGGATCCCATCTGGCAAGAATCATTGGACACGGCCGCCTGTTGCGTCCACGCTCTGCAGCCAACTATCAACATCGCGCTGAGTAACTACGAACTTTGCCTCTAGATACGCAGCCACGAGCTTCTCGACGAAGCAGATGGCTGGGACATCTGCTACAGCGTCGTAATTACCAAGAATATTGTCAAACTCATCACGACCCAGGGCTTACACTTTCCATGGAACTTTGCGTCAAGAGCTTCTCTCCAGAGGACCAGGTTAGTGTTGGGGCTACCGAGGGCTACGGCCATGTGGTAGGGCGTATATCCCAGATGTTTGAGGACAGTGAAGAGAGCCATTTTACCTTGCGTGATTGTCAGAGACATAGAATGCACATTGGCTTCGTTAGGTTGCGTGGGTAAGAGTCGTATGCTCATCTGCCATGTTGGTCTTGGTCCTGCCGTTCTTGGGCGGTTCTTCTGTAGCCATCCCGGTGATTGTAATTAACTTTGTGCAGTGTCGAAATGGGCGAGTTGCTGAATCATCTAAGGAATTTGAAAATTGGCTTCAACGCTCTTCTATATCTTGAAAGCAAAGAGTGGTTTTGCTTAATTAAGGGATTGATGCCATTATGCAATTGAAACTTGTTGCATGGCGGCTCGGCCATTATACCCGCGCTTAGCTTATATCTGACGGCTGACGTTAATTGCTCTTGGAAGATTTGCCGAGGTAGTATGAGATGACATAAGCGTGGGATGGTTTGTTAGAGATATAATACAGGACTGCTTCATCTCTGTGAGTGTCGAATGAGAATTTTCTAGTGCATGAATGATATTACTATTTTCAATTCCTGATCTATTCAATATATGGTGCAAACAGATGGATCACATGTCACGGCAATGGGTCTTGGTGTTCATCAAGAGACATATTCAACAAGAAAAATATATGTACTAGAAGCTTGTATCTAACCCAGAAATTCCTCATATATACATGTTTAATGCCATAAACTACGTAGAATAGTAGAAGTGGAATCGTTTCCACTACATCTCCCCTCTAGCCCCTCGTTGCTAACGGTTCCATCAACCTGTCCATTTTCTTTGAAAGGGATGTCCCTTAAGGAAAGTTGGAGCCAGCCCTGAACTCAGTCGAAGGGTTGGTGTTGACATTCTTGACAATGATGGTGCTGCCCGTAGAGCTGGTGACTCTGACGTCGACAGCGTTGACTCGAAAGCCGCTGGGGTTCTCCCAGAAGTTGTAGTCCTTTCGTGTGGTTCCGACCCAGGTCTGGCCGTTGTTGGTGCTGACCTCGACGTTCTTGACGGGGAGGTTGCTGTTGCGGACTTGGATGCTGAACCAGTAGGGGCTGGTACCTGATTGTGAAGTTAGCCACTGAACCATAGCCTTTGGCGCCGGTGCATAGCCTAAGATGCATCATGTTGTCAAGTAAGATATACCTTCTTTGTTGCGGAGAACCAGAGGTGAGGTGATGTCGCATGAAATGGACCTCCAGGTGGTTTGGACTTGACCATTAACGCCACCCACTGCATCGAAGGCGTTTTGGAAGAGATCCAAGTGGCCCAGGTTACACTCGGCGCACTTGTCGACGATCTAGCGAGAGGGTTAGGAGTGGCACAGAACAAGCTATTGACTAAGGGTACTTACCATGGCCTTGATCTTTTTACCAGTTGGGCCAGTGACCTCGATACAGTTACCGCAGACGCCAGCACTGTTCCAGGCTCCGCCAGAAAAGGCAGTACCGTAGATGCCTGCAGGAAGCGTGTAGCCCACGAAGCCACAGTTGCCTCCTCCGAGGTTGCCACCGTAGTGAGTAGAAGTTCCAGCGTTGGACTGGCTGTCGAGATATCTTCCAGCAACAAGAGCTGGGGAAGCAAGGAGGAAGTGAAGGAACTTCATGATGATTGAGAGATGAAAGGGAGTTGAAATTGGAAGATGAGTTGGTAGTTGTTGGTTCAGTGACTTGGAGAATAATTCAACCAAACGCCTCGAGCAGACCTGCTCTTTATAGTGAAATCCATCATGGCCAAAAAGCACCGACTTGTTTGATGTGATAACGCCATGGCTGATTCACTCGAGGCTCCTCTAATCTCATGCTGGGATACTAATCTCCCACCGGGATAGCGACGGGAACTAGCAGGGATTGCTAGTCGGCACTTGAATCGAACGCAAGGGGCATGAGACCGTAGTCAGTGGCAAACTGCTTCAGATTGCCCACTAGACCTGTTTGCCGGCTAGTGATGCCTCAAAAGCAAACAGCCATTGGACCAGTGTTTCGGTATCCCACCCGGGGGAGCGTCCGAAACTGCAAGGGTTATCTCGTTTCGATGGAGCTGCCGGACTGAATCGACCGTGATAGCGTGATGGACTTGTTTTAAGGTTTCGTATCTAGGTCCACGCTTTGTCAAGACTGGTGGAAATCAGCCAGGAATGTGATCCTCCGTTCCCTTTTCGCAACTATCAAAGTGACTCGTCACGAAGCTTCAACTAAACAGGCAGCTCGGTGATCCAGTCGAGCGACGGAGGTGCCGAACGTGTCCGTTTTGGTAGTATTTCTTAGCGTGTAGTGACCGTTTTCTCCCAGCACTAGCAAGGTTGATGTTGACGTCCGCAGGGCTACTAGCGAGAATAGTCTATTTTATCGCTGCCAAAACTAACTTGGCCAATATAACTATGGGCTCTAGGTAAAGTGCTACGGCTAACCCGTAAGAAAAGTGTTGCGATTGGCCTTTCGGATGACGGGCAAGCATAGAAATTAAGTTTGGCCATCCAGGTTCGGTCTCTGGGCCTGAACTGGTAGTTAAATTACAAGTACGATTTGTGTGAAGATATAACGGATATAGGGGAACACAACCTGTATTCTGATCAAGAAGCTGTCATCGAAGCGGCTAGCATATCAATACTATACACAATTCAAGGAAAGGAATGTCTATTTGTCCTTGGTTGAAATATAACTTGCGTTGGGAAGCCCGCGGAGTTAGCATGGCGGAGCTGTCTCTGACTGTTTTCAGTAACGACTTAAGCACTCTAAATACGAGGTTTGGGCTCATGGAGATGATGCCTCTTATAGAAAGGCTTTAAACTGTATTTTTGAAACGTTTTAGCCCACAGACTCCCGCACGAGCCGTGGCACTCAGGTCTGTTTCGATGAGACCAATGCTCTTGGTCAATGTGCTCAGGCGAGGGGGATCTCAACTCCGTAGCCGTGCTCACGGTGACATCTCCATACAACCCCTGTAGCGGGCACGCCGTAGCTCACCACCCATAGATTTCTGTTCCCCGAGAGCGGTGTCATGTTTGAAATTTCTTGGCTGATGTTGAAGAGTTAGAACGGCCAATCGCCACATATAGTTAGCCATCTTGAAGCCAATGTTAATCAGTTGGCGGTGTATTCATGAGTAGT
Source organism: Fusarium sublunatum (assembly GCA_013623665.1). Taxonomy (NCBI): domain Eukaryota; kingdom Fungi; phylum Ascomycota; class Sordariomycetes; order Hypocreales; family Nectriaceae; genus Fusarium; species Fusarium sublunatum. The sequence continues at coordinate 76,001 of JABFFF010000224.1, read as the reverse complement.
TGTCTTACTGTTTGGTCTAGTGAATACATACCTAGGTACCAACTGGAGCTGAGGTATACATCATGTGAACGGCTCGTGGTATGGTTCATAAGGTTTGGAACCAGGTAGGGATTAAAAACCTGGTTTACGGGTACCCATGGGTATCTATTCTTAAGTTTTGGGTACCTAGTCTACCTTTATCCATATCTGGATAGAAAGTAGACTTAATTAGGTATCCGCAGGGGAGATCATTAGCTCAGTATCTATATAGGTAGCTTTGGATACCACGTTTATCAATACCCATGAGAATTCTTAGCCCTACTGCCGTACGACGCTATGCCGATGACGTGGTAGGAAAGTCGGAGGCCGTTTCACACCATATAAGAGAAGAAAACTAAGACATTCCCTTCATACTATGGTTGGGGGGTTAATATCGTTTTGTTACAAGATTGGCACGCAGCTGAACTCAACTTAGCTTTGTAGATGTACTACTTCGTCGTATTTCGAAGGAACACTCTGCATATTCACCAGCTAAACCTATTCAGCATAGTACAGATCATCTTCTCAAGTTGAAGTCCCAATGTACTAGAGATTCGGGTCAGCGGCATGCAGTATCTTAGAAAGTCCTCGATAGACAGTAGGTAATGTAATGAATATGGATAACACGGTTGATTACCCCCTATACAGGTTATAGCCTGCCATTACATGAACGTATACTGTATATCTAACAAATAAAAAGGAAGCAGACTAACACAGCTTCTACCATCTATCGTACTCGCTGGATGATATGAACACGGACGCTAACCGGAAACTCCATCCCTCATTGCTCACTTCGCACTTTTCTCCTCGCCACCACATGCCTCGCCGACTTCCGCAAGGAGCCTTGATCTCAGTGTCGAGTACGGCTTGAATGGAATCTTCTTCATCCGAATACAGAGTCCAGACAACATAGCATTCTTTGGTTTTTCAAGACTGTTGGGATACTCAAACTTGCTCAAGAAGGGGACAGATATCGGAGCAGCGTAGAAGTACATAAAGTCGGTGTTCTTTTCGTCGACAAGCACTGCGCAAGTCTGTCGTGGTGTACATTAGCAATGATAGCATCACTGCTCAAAAAGGGGTACGTTACTTTGAATACATGGTTCTCAGCGTAAGGGTACTTTGGAGCATGTCTGTCTTCAGCCTGTACTTGAGCCATTCCAATAAGAACAGCCAAGATGTACGGATCACGCCACGGATCAGACGGTTCGAGCTGCTTCAACCGCATCTCGCGCAGCAATTCCGCAGGGGGGTTGGGTCGTCGTGGCTTTGGAAGCTGGAAGACACCGTCTCTCTGTAGTTTGATCATGCCGCGCTGCATAAAGGCAAAAACCGGTGCTAGGCTGCCACTTGAGCGTAGCGAGAAGATGCCGCCATGCAGACGGAACTCGTACTTTAGACGAAAACAGAAGTAGCCAAAGGGTCTAGATATCCAAAGTAAGAACCACGAACGGAAACGGAAAGGATTATGCGCTTTACCTTTGGAATCTCAGGGGTCCGCCGTCTTCTGCGACGAGTGTCTTGATGGCTGCGTTTTTCAGATCCGAGTTGGCCAGACGGTCAGCGGCACGCGCTCCACGATCAACGGCTTTCTTTCCATCTGTTTTCTCTGGTATGTCGTCCTCTGGAAATACAGGCGCATCTCCTGTCTTTTCCTCCTCGAACGAGCAGTTCAGGAGCTCGAGGTGCAACTGAGTCCATTCTAGGGGCTGGACATAGAGTCGCTCTCGAGGATGTTGGCGGATGATGTCATTAATAGATTTCAGCTTGGGCATGATGAAACAAGTTGAAGAATATTGAAGAGATGATTTGAAATGCTGAAGGGGTTGGTGGGTTTTTCCCTAAATTCTGCGATGAGATGTTGAGGTTGGGTTCCAAAGCGTGGAATAATTTCATCTCTAGCTGTCTCACCCATTTTCTGTTGGCACGTGAGACCCAGAACAGGCATACAACGAAAATCCCAAAGTTCAAACACTTGCTCAAGTCGATAGGTCAAACACCAAAAGACACCAACATATCTTGAGCAAAGGATTATCTGGGCATTATTAATTTTTACGAGGAAGTACATGAGCCGTCTTTGCAACACCAGAAACGACAAATCACATCAAGTGTCGCAAAGTTGCCCCGATGCCAAGCACTTTTTCCTCCAGCTTGCTCGTCGTCTTTCATATCGTTGCCAAAGAACATTTATAAAACTCCTTCAAATCTTCAACTCTCCACTTGGTCTTCCATCCACTCTCCCGCTCTATCCGATCCAACAGCTCCAATATGGCCCTATGCTCACTGGGATGGCTCATGCACCGCCCAGCAATCCACAGCGGCTGCACACCATTTGTCCACGCCCCGTGGTGTTCGTTCGAGATACTAATACCGCACACTTGTCTTGCATGCCAAAGAATACTCCTCGGCTTGGTCGCGTGGCCCAGCCGTACCGTCGAGGGCTGGTTCTGCAGCATGAGGATCGACGCCGTGTGATGCAGTTGGTTTCCCGATATAGCAGCTGGATTCGAGTAGAGAATTGTTGGAAACGGCGAGGTATCGTTCGAAGGAATCGTCATGATCGGGTGCAACGGTGCTGGACGCTCCTGGTACCATTCGCAGAGATACTTCCACAGTTTGAGCCAGCGAGTGCGGAATCTGGAGTCGTTGCGGGTGGGATCAGAGGATTGGGGGGCCAGCAGATCGAGAACTTGCGCTATGAGATACACGGCATAGTTGGCCCAGTCCTCGAATGTCGATGCATTCTTGAAGAGCTCTACATCGTTCTCAATCGACAACGTCTTGGATGCCCAGTGGGAAATAGGGATGAGTGTCTTGACCGATGATATGAGACCTCCACAGACATCCATACGCGCAAAACACCAGAATAGAGCCTGTTCCGTACCTCCGACAAATCCATTGATGCCAACGGCTTCCATGAGGCTCGCGCACCCGTCGAGATGTCGCTGCCACGCTTTTGGCGAACAGCTTAGCATCTCCAACACACAGAGGATGACGCACGTCGCAATGACAGCCGTTCCACGGGTGGGTAAATGTGGGAGAAGAAGATGGATCGCTTCTTGGTACAGCACAAGACTGCGGTCGGTTGGAAGGGTCTGTTTGAGCTCGAGCTGCCGGGCTGATAGAGCCAGCATCGAGTATCGTAGATGGTCATTATCTTTGGTCATGGTAGGGAGAATCTGTTGGAAATGCCGGTCCCGATCAAATTTGTCGAGCCAGGGAGCAATCTCGTCAAAATAGTTCTTCCAGAGAGAGCACTCCTCCTGCGCCGAGAGGAGCGGCGTCTGCGACGGTTGGAAATCGCCTATCGGGAGAGAAACCTCTGTTTCTTCCAATGCATCACCTCCAGGTGGATTGTCCACTTCGAGATGTGGTGTGGGTGCTCTTGTCGGAGCATCAGACCGCGTCTCCTGGATGAGATGGTTGCGCAGTGTAGAGTGTAGTTCATGATATGCAGAGCCCGGTAGGAAGATGCCGTCTTCGGTTCCCTCGGGTGTAAATGCTTGCATCTGGTCGATATACGAGTATTCTGTTATCATGTCAATTGGGATTGTTTCCATTGGAACTTGCAAAGCAGGATCAATCGCAACACGTTGATGAGATTGGCCATTCTGGCTAAAGTAGAGGAGGTCGGCGACTGCATTTTCTGTCTGGCGTTGAGTTGTAGGTGACGAGTTGTCAACTACTGGGGGCGTTTGGACTGAAAGATAGTCGTCTGTAGTGTTGTTGACATCTAACGGCCTCTCGCTAACAATGAGGTTTGCACAGCCTAGAATGTCCAAGTCAGTACCGACACTCTCACTGAGAACATGATAACTTACCATCATTGCTATTCGTTGCATCGGCCTCACCCTCCTCTGAATCAACGGAATTATAATCACGAATAACCTCATCCGTAACATCCAAAATCTCAAACTCCCTCGGCGGTCTCCTCCGCGCCATCTTGCGCATCGACGGATGCCGCGCATTCAGGCACTGGGCATGCTCGGCGCGGAAAGCGACCTTGAGGCCCCATTCACAAGACTCATTTCGCCGACGACAGGTCCCGCAAGCCGGTCGGCCCTCGTCGCATTTGCGCTTCTTGCGCCTGCAATTGAGACATCCCGACCGCGTCCGCTTGTGTTTGGCCGGCTCGGCTCGGGACGGCGGCTGGGATCCGGAAGATCGGGACCGAGACGCGGAGTTGCGTTGTTCCATGTTTGTCAATTGCAGCCGCAGTCTTGAAAGTAAATGATAAGAATCTTGGTAGAGCGAGGGTGGAGATCGTGAGAGTAAGTATTAAGAGATTGTGGAGAGGCACGGCAGTTCTAGCCCAAGCAAGTTACATGGCCAATGAATGACTCGTGGTCAATCATAAGTCAATTACTGTACTGTAGAAAATACTATTAAACCCTGAAACAATAATAAGCCTAGTCCAGCCGTTTCAAAATGAATCCATCCATACCTACCTACCTACCGAAGGGTCGACCTCCGCTTAGAATTGCCTCTGATAGGCCCTCTCGGCAACAGCCAACTTTTTGATGGTGGGTAGCATCTAATCTGGATAAGACATCTTCCCCAGAAACTTCAACACCCCCAAAGCGGGGGAGTGTCCAGCCACCTTAATTGGCTCGAGTATCCAAGCCATCGGATAATCCGTCAAGAATACTCACAACACCAAGAGCTCCGGGGTCAGGAATACCGCCCTCTTCATCAAATCTGTCCTGTCCAACATAGCTCGCCCGTCCCAGAGCCGCCGCCATCTGTCGCGTGCTCTCAGCGCCCTTGCGCGCCTCGGCCATTGCACCCTTGAGCGACCCATCAAGAGCGTATGTCTTGACAAACGGTATCAAAGCGTCCATCAGTGTGCGGTGGCCGATGCGTGCAGGTGTGTATCTGCACAACTCGTCCAGTCCGCCTTGAAGGGCGAGTTGGATGAACTCAGACACTGTGAGTGGCTTCGAACCTTCGGAAAGTTCAAGCAGACGGTTCGCTACGGCGTTGAGGAAGATGGCATAAATCGCCCCTGATGTGCCGCCCATACTCCTCTCTGCTGTTGTGGCTGTTCGTCGGAAGATTTGGCCAATATCTAGAGTCTCTGCCTCCTCGCTCTCAAACTCTTTCAACAGACCTACACATTAACAAGGTTAGCCAAATAATCCTTACTAATGGATGCTGGTAGAGGCATACCAGTGACTCCATTGAGGAGTGTCTCGCCACAGTCTCCGTCGCCCGCAAGAGTGTCATACTCGGTGATCTTGGGCTCGTCCCTTGCTGTTGTTCGTGTCACTGATTCGATAAGGATCTTGACCAACGATGTCGGAACTGTCTTCAATCAGCTCATGTTGAGACATCTTCATCGTCTTGCTTACCCATGATTCCCGTCTCTCGGCCATTCGGCCTAGCAGCCTCGACTATGATCTCGCGCTTCGAAACGGACTCGGCATCTGTTGCCCATCCATGGATGGACCGCGGCCACGCAGGCGCTGTAGTGGGAGCATCGAGCAGCTCCGTCAACTCCTCGTCAAGTGACAACAGAGTAACCGAGAAGCCCGGGCCATCGAGTGATGTGACAAAAGTGCCAACGAGGCTTCTGTCGATCTGGATATCTTTGGAAACCAATTGCTTTACCACCTCGTCTGCAACAACACCGAGCTCCAGGACACTCAATCCACCGAGATTATTCACCATCAAGGCAACGCGCTGCCCCTTTTCCGGCTGCCACATGTTGGCCTTGGGTGTGAACATCATGTTCAACGCCTTCTCGACTGTTGTCTCGAGACTGGGGATTTCCTCGCGCTGGACGCCAGGTTCGTTGTGAATACCCATACCGAACTCGAGCTGATCATGAGGGAGGCCCTCTTGGTTCGCACGGCCAGGGACGCTGCAGCGATCGAGACTCGCGGCGACGGTGGCCATTTGTGAAGCAGCCTTTCTTGCGATGGCAGCGACTTGCTCGAGAGAGGCTCTTTATGGACGTTAGATGAGACCGGGTTGACCAATGCAATAGGACTGGACATACCCCTGTGCTGCCTTTGCTCCGGCAACCTTGTGACAGAAGACCGTCCCAGCGAGACCGCGCTGACCGACGAGGGAGTTGCCCTCTACTGAAACATCATCGCCGACAATCACCATCTCTACCTTTTGGCCCTCTGCCTTTGCTTTTTCCGCTGCCAGACCAAAGTTGAGCTTATCACCTGTGTAGTTCTTGACGATCAACAACGATCTGGTTCCGAGTCAGTCTAACACTTGACTGTGAGGGGCATGACGAACCCTTTTGACGACTTGACAGTCTGTAATCCTGTGAGGATCTGCGAAGCTGATGGAGATGCAAAGATCTCTCCTGCAACCACAGCATCCAAGGCACCCTCGCCGAGGTATCCCGCATGCGCTGGTTCGTGTCCTGAGCCTCCACCGGAGATGAGGATGACCTTGTCATTTTGTTGGGAGGCGTTTCGTCTGTAGAGGACTAGCCAGCCGTTAGTTCCTATTCACGTACACTTTCTCGTCATATCGTACCCTTTTCTGACGCAATGAGACTCAGTGAAGGGTCTTGAAGGATGCAACTCCTGAGATTCCGCTCAACCGAGTTGGCGACTCCGGTGATGAAGCTCTTGCCTGTCCTCCTGGTCAGTGTTGAGTATCCATTATGCGCACAACTGGTCCATACCCAAAGTCATGTTTGTTTATGTAGCACTGCTCAAAGAATCTCTCAATAGAAACGCCAACGCTCAAAGAACTAAGAAATCGTTTGCAGGCATTTTTGTTTGACATATCGTGGCATCCTTCTCTTATGGTTTCTTCAGGGCGTTCCCAGATTCCTAATTGGAACATGGGCATTATTGCTTCTGCGTTATCGCGAAGGGGAAAGTAATAAAACCACCACATGATAATATTGAGTATTAGACAGTGGATATCGGATGAGGGAAAGCTACGCACTGGGGGTGCAAGAGATGTAAGGGTTCATATCGACGGAGTATCTGTATCAATCAGCGTCGCATTTGCCGGGGCTGCTGCCGTTGTCGTGAGGTGTGGAGATGGAGAACTATTAGATCAGGTGGCATCTCCAATTTCTACGGCCAAATACGGTATGTCCAAGCGGACTTTGACGCTTCTTCAAGTATTTGTTGGAGTTTTGCTGTCTTGCACTCAAGACATTGCATGCGCCTCGGTGTAAGCCACCGAGAACAACGCTTTAGCCACAAGTAAGTTGTCATAAATCTTACCTAGTGTCAATTGCCGTCCTGACGTGACACCATCATCGGCAATACCCCATCCTTTGCAGAAAAACAGGGCAATCCGACGCAGAGGGGACAATCTCAATCTATTTCGGAATTCGGCTGCCTAAACAAACTACTACGTAAAATACGTAAAATGAAACTTTCATCTCCAATGGCGATTGGCGCTTGCAGATTCCCCCCGTAACCCCAGAAAATATGGCCCCATGGGGGAATCCTCCCTCGCCTTGGAACAAACCTTGCTCTCTCACGCGAGTCAATTGATGTAACAAACGGTTCACTTTCTTCAACATGATTGCAGATCAATGCAGTATAAATGACGAACCTGTCAAAGAGAAACATGGCCGACTAGCTGCATCAGGAATAGTCAATGCGATTGCATGTTGAGAGAAAAAAACAGTATATGAAGATGCAATGACCCCATCGTGAATAGCTTCATCAACCACCCCCAGTTCAGTCCCATCTTCCTTCTTCTTCTTGGCCCTGCAACATCTCCCATCATGACTGTTCTAGTGGGCAAGCCCTTGGATTGGGCCATCACAGCCACTGCTGGCTCTGGATTTCTTCTCTTTGGATATGATCAGGGTGTCATGTCAGGCCTGTTGACGGGCTATGCCTTTACCAATACCTTTCCCGAGATCGATACCACAGCCGATGGCAATGGTAGCTCTTCGCTGCAGGGCACTGTTGTTGCCATCTATGAGATTGGTTGTTTCTTTGGCGCCATCTTTTGTCTTGTTTTTGGCGAATATTTCGGTCGTCGCAAGTGTATCATGATGGGTTGTGTCGTTCTCGCTATTGGTGCTGCCCTACAAGCCTCGGCTTTTGGGATCCCCCAGATGATCGTCGGTCGCATTGTAGCAGGTTTAGGAAATGGCATGAACACCAGTACAATCCGTAAGTCTCACTCTCTCTACAGGTCTACAGCCATCAACTAATATTGTTCCTAGCTGTCTGGCACTCTGAACTAATGAAAGCCGACGATCGCGGTCGTGGTCTCGCCATCGAACTCGCCATCAACATTTTCGGCGTTATGCTTTCATACTGGGTCGACTATGGCATGTCCTTTGTCACCAACGACGCCCAATTCCGCTTCCCTCTGGCCTTCCAGATCTTCTTCGCCCTGCTCACCCTCCTCGGCGTTCTCTTCCTCCCCGAATCCCCTCGCTGGCTCATCAACCACGATCTCCACGACGAGGCACGCGAGGTCCTCTGGGCTGTGCGAAAGGATGCCAGGTCCATCAGCAAGGATGACGCCTCTGTCACCCGCACCATGGCTGAGATTCAGCATGCCATTACTGAAGAGCGCGAGGCTGCACAGACCAGTAGCTTCAAAGCTATGTGGAAGAATGGAGAGCAGAAGTTTCTCTATCGAACGTTGTTGGGTATTGGTGGACAGTTTATGCAACAGGTGAGATACCAAGATATACCTATATTGGCGTATTCAACTAACTTTTCGTGTTCCTTTAGCTCTCTGGCATTAATCTGATTACATATGTGAGTCCTACGATGTTGGTGGTTTATTTATCATTGCTAATCTTCTAACAGTACGCCCCCGTCATCTTCCAAGAATCAGTCGGAATTTCGCACAACATGAGCCTTCTGTTGGCAGGCTTCAACGGAATCGCTTACTTTTTCAGTTCTCTGATCCCTATCTGGGTCATTGATCGTCTGGGTCGCCGCAAATTGATGATGTTTGCAGTCACAGGCCAGGCAGCTTGTATGGCTGTTCTGGCCGGTACTGTGTCGACTGGACAAACGGGCCCTGGCATCGTAGCCATTGTTATGCTCTTCTTATTCAGTAAGTCTATTTTTGAAGAGAAACTAGTACTCAACTAACTGGTTTGCAGACTTCTTCTTTGCCGTTGGCCTACTCGCAATTCCCTGGCTGTGTAAGTAAAGAAACTCAATTACACGCTGCAAAACACTAACAACCTCTCAGTGCCTGCTGAATACGCCCCATTGGCCATTCGTACACGCGCCGCCGCTCTCGCTACGGCCTCCAACTGGATATTCACCTTCTTGGTCGTCGAGATCACGCCCGTGTCTATCTCGAGCATCGGTTGGAAGACATATATCTACTTTGCTATTTTCAACGCTGCCTTCCTCCCCTTGATCTACTTCTTCTACCCCGAGACTAGACTCCTATCGCTTGAGCAGATCGACAAGCTCTTCACTGGCTCAAAGATCATGCTTCATTGGGATCACAGCATGGGTGTTCCTGGAGAGGCGCCTGAGAAGACTCTGGGTGGGGAGACGGCTGAAGCGGAGCATGATGAGAAGGTTGATGCTCAGGTTCACTTACACCAGTAGTAGTGTTGAGGAAAAGGCCTCTGGCGTTGGGGTGACTAGTCTGGCCTGTCTGTCTTTGTTAGGTTTCTTTAGGAAAGGGTCGATATAACCTCAATTTGATCACTGAATTAAGCGTGAAATGGCAAACGTAGTGTCTATGGTATCATCATTCTGATCCACACTCAATCATATCCATCATTTCCATGCAAACCAATTCGACTTCTTCTTATCAGCCTCCTGCTTCCTCTTCCACTCCTGCTCCTCCTGAGCCATCCAAGCCTGCATCCTCATACACTTCTCCTCCATCTGCGCATCCGTCAAGAACCCACGTCCTCCATCCTCCGCCGTATCCTTGTCACGTGATCCTGAATATGAACCCTGAGTAATTCCCAAAATATCACACAGTCCTTCCGACTTTTCCATCAGCCAAGTTCCATAGCGCAGGCCATCTCGCCAATGCGGCGGAAGTGTCTTGTAGCCCAGCAACGCTCCAAGAAGGGCCCCAGCGAAACAAGCGTTTGTATCGGCGTCGCCGCCCTCCATGGTGAGGTCGGTGATGAGTTTCTCGAAGATGGCAAGTTGTGAGCATAACTGCCCGGAGGATTTGAGTTGACGCAGCGCAAGGCGTAGAAGCAAGATGCCAGAGCCAAAGGTCTTGTAAACGTAGCCAATCTTGTAGCTCTCATCCAACTTGAGGTCTGCAAGAGTTTTGGCTGTTGCGTGTTGTCTAAACTCATCGACATCCAAGCTAGGCTCGTCTTTTCGCTCAGGCTGCTGAAGTTCTTGTTCGCGGCGCTTGTTGTACCATGCAAGACCAGTTTCGATCATCTCATCCAGATGTCGCTCCTCGTATATCTCACCAAGAACAAGACCACGGACGAGCGCAGTGCCAATGGCACAAGAGACCACGCATCTTGGGTCAACATGTGTGACCACAGAAAAGTCAGCCGCGATCTGAAAGGTCTCCTCGACAGATTTGTCGAGACTCATGAGTCCCAGCGGATGCGTCCTCATGAGACTCCCATTAGGTGCAGCGTTGTATTTTCCCGTCACCCAGAACTTCCGAGCTGTTCCTTCAGGGTCGTCTAGGTAAGATTTACTGCGTACGATACCGCCTACAGTCCGTCCAAGACCAAGAGGCAATGTGTCGAGAGCACGCAGTCCCATACGGACCCAAACCGAGAGTCGCGACGCAAAATCTTGAGGGTCAAGCTTCTTTCCATCGCTGTGCAGATAAGAGAGTAGTATCAACACGGCATGGTCTGTGTCGTCTGTCCACTCGCCAGGACGATGGAAGTTTCTGTGATGGTCGCGCCGAAAAGGTGTTGCCTTTTCAGCAGGGAGCAGAGTAAAGGCTTTGTCGGGGTATGCTTTTGCTGAGAGTTCAGCTGAGAGAAACTCGGTGTATAATCCGATGGCGTCTCCAAGGGCTGAGCCGAAGAGAGTGCCGGTGATGCGGTCTTGGAGGTGAGATGGCTCTAGTGCCTTGTGTGCGTTGTCTGAGAGAGTAATGGAGGTCATTTTGATGTGTATTTAGCTGTGGTTTCTTTTTCATCAAGTGTTGAGTATGGGAATAGTCATGTTATAGATGAGCTGGCCTGGAGGCAGCCAAATTAGTGAAACAGCTTTACAAGGCATCAGCTATGAACCCAGCTGAGGCTGGATTAGCGGCATAATTTGGTGGTGGCAGTGAGACGCTACGCTACGCTTTAGGCCAGTTCCGTGGACAAGGTTGAATCACGAAATCAGCTGCCTGTTAACGCCTTGAAATTGGCTTGATTGGATGGAATGTCATTAAACTATGCCGAAGCGCAGTGTCCTCCATCAACCCTCAAATCCGTGCCGTGGACAAACGAGGCACCCTCAGACAGCAGAAACACAGCAGGGGCCTTGAAGTCCTCAGGCGCACCCAAACGTCCCAGAAGAGCACCAGCCATCCACGTCTTCTCTACCTCGGGGTTCTCTTGGAGCAATTGATCCGTCATGGCAGTTCGGATGTAGCCAGGAGACAGTGTGTTGACTCTGATGCCATATTGGCCCCATTCTTGGGCGACCGACCGACACATTTGCTGAACGGCAGCTTTGCTCGAGTTGTACGCCGTGCAGGACAGTCCCTATAAATGTTAGCTTCGATGACGCTTTCTGGTCCTTGAATGACTTACTCGGTTGGCAATATTGCCAGACATGCTGCCAATAATCACAATACTGCCCGGGCTGTTCTTCTCTCGCAGCATCCGCGCCGCATACTTGCACGTGTTGAAGACTCCCGTCACATTGACTCGCAATATCCGGTCAAAGTCAGCAGCAGGGTAGTCGAGAGCAGCGATCTGCTGCTGGATACCAGCGCAAGCAATTGTACCCCAGAACGGAGCACCCGTCTTATCTGCCTCAGCCGCGATGGCCTTCATCGTCGTCTCGACTGACGCTTCGTCTGTGACATCGCATTTCCTGTACGAAACAGAGGCCTTGTTGGCTGTGGCGATCTTGTTGAGCTGTTCCCACTCGGCAGGTGATGGCTCGTCGAGGATGTCGAGACAGGCTACGCTGCCGCCGGCTTCGACGACTGCAATGGCTAGAGTGATACCCAGACCACGGGCTCCACCGGTGATGGCGACGGTCTTGTTGTCGAGAGAGAAGAGCTTGTAGGTTGATGCTTTTGACGCCGGTGTTTCTTGCGTCTCGGGCACGTTGGCCGGGAGCTCAATGTCGGAGACGATAGCGGGAGCCATGGCGGGTATGAAGCTGTCGAAGGGTGTATGAGGATGTAAAGTCAAGCGTGGGAGTTGAGAGAGACTGACGGAAAAGGATTGAGAGGTGAACAGTCGGAAAGGGCCCTTAGAATATACGAGGCGATCGTCTACGGATCTCCATTTCTGGAGACACTCTTCGCCTCATGACCAAAATCTCGGTCTGACTGTAGATTACTGCCACGATGGCATTCGAGCGGAAGGTCTATGCGGACAGCGATGCAGCAGAGATTGTTTTGGGGAAGCCGTTCAGACAAGGTAATTGTAGCCGGGGAGTTGTCGCTGAGGGGTGGGCATTGCAACTCTAGGTACGGATACTGGCAGACAAAAAGCACTGATCAGCGCCTCTGTCGATACAAAAAATGCTACACAGTACACTATCTTAGCCCCGAAAAGTGTTCTACTATTTTTGCAACATACCCGGCTCCGTAAGCGTGGCCATCTTTTTCTTTCAGCACCAACGCTTACACCCAAATCCCAAGAGAAACTAACTCCAACAAGCTTCGTCGCCAAAGATAAGGGTCTCCGCAGAAGAATTCGTCTCCTCGCCAAACGATTCTGTCCCACTCACTCAATGGCAATTTTAGGCGCCCAGATCCAAGCTCTAGCCTCAAGAGGCAAAGCATACAATCGGGTGCCTCCAATTTCCTGATCTAGAAGCCTCGTGACGAGACAACAAATCAACCTCCAATACCCCACGTCTGATGGCAAACGCCCAAGATCCCCACGGGCGCTGTTCCCTGCTGAATTAGGAAATACAGAGGGAGCAATCATCTTTGTTGACAAGATCACGCGCAGAAGATGCCTTTTTTAAAAATGCTGCTGCTTTCCTGCGAGATCGTCCTTCATCTTCTCTAGGTTCCTGTTTTGTAAGAGCATCATCAACTCGCAACCACAAAATGGCGCCCATTGCAATCACCCCAGAGGCCAACGAGGAGCCTGTTGCTCTCTCCAACGTCGTCAAGAGGATCAAGAACGACGATGCTGAGACAATCGATCTTGTCTTGCGCCAATTTCGTTGCTTGATTGCTGATCTTTGCGAGCAGTTCAAGGGCGGTCACCCTGGGTAAGAAGACTTAGACGAAACCTCACTCGAAAGCACTGATACTAACGCTACCACCAGCGGTGCCATGGGAATGGCTGCCATTGGCCTTGCTCTCTGGAAATACGTTATGCAGTATTCCCCCAACGACCCAGACTACTTCAACCGCGATCGCTTCGTCCTCTCCAACGGCCACACATGTCTCTTCCAGTACACATTCCTCCATCTCACCGGCTACAAGGCCATGACCTTTGACCACCTCAAGTCCTACCACTCCTCCAACTACGACTCCTTGGCCCCCGGCCATCCCGAGATCGAGCATGAGGGTATCGAGGTGACGACCGGTCCTCTGGGCCAGGGCATCGCCAACGCCGTTGGTCTCGCCATGGCCAGCAAGAACCTCGCGGCCACCTACAACAAGCCCAGCTACGACCTCGTCAACAACACCACTTTCTGCATGATTGGCGACGCCTGTCTGCAGGAGGGTGTTGCCCTCGAGGCCATCCAGCTGGCTGGCCACTGGAAGCTCAACAACCTCGTCGTCATGTACGATAACAACCAGATCACCTGCGACGGCAGCGTCGACCTCTGCAACACCGAGGACGTCAACGCCAAGATGCGTGCTTGCGGCTGGGACGTGATTGAGATCGAGGACGGCTGCTTCGACGTCGAGGGCATTGTCAAGGCTCTCATCAAGGCCAAGCACAGCACCGACAAGCCCACTTTCATCAACATCCACACCGTCATCGGAGTCGGTAGCAAGGTCGCCGGCGATGCCAAGGCCCACGGTGCTGCGTTTAGCCCTGACGGTGTCAAGGCCGTCAAGGAGCGCTTCGGTATGGACCCCGAGAAGCACTACGTCGTCTCAGACGAGGTTTATGGCTTCTTCCGCGACTGCAAGACCCGCGGTGACCGTCTTGTCGAGGACTGGAAGAGCCTTGTCAGCGCCTATGCCAGGGAGTACCCTGAGCTTCACGAGGAGTTCACCAAGCGTGTCGAGGGCCGTTTCACTGAGGACTGGCGAAGCATCATCCCCACTAAGGAGACTTTCCCTACTGCTCCTACTCCTTCGCGAAAGTCTGCTGGTATCATCTGCAACCCTCTGGCTGCTAAGCTCAAGAACTTTATGGTCGGCACAGCTGATCTGTCACCCTCTGTCAACATGATCTGGAAGGACAAGGTCGACTTCCAACATGTAAGTATACAATCGATCACGCCCAGTGAGTTTTGCTAACGCAGTTATAGCCCGACCTTAAGACAACCTGTGGCATCAACGGTGACTACTCCGGCCGATATATCCACTGGGGTATCCGCGAGCATGCCATGGCCTCCATCTCCAACGGTCTCGCCGCCTTCAGCAAGGGCACCATCCTCCCCGTCACCTCCAGCTTCTTCATGTTCTACATCTACGCCGCCCCGGGTGTCCGCATGGGCGCCCTCCAGAACCTCCAAGCCATCCACATCGCCACCCACGACTCGATCGGTACCGGCGAAGACGGCCCTACCCACCAGCCCATCGCTCTCCCTGCCCTCTACCGCTCCATGCCCAACATCCTCTACATCCGCCCTTGCGACACCGAAGAGACAGCCGGTGCCTTTATCACCGCTCTCGAAGCCAAGGACACTCCCTCCATCATCTCCCTCTCCCGCCAGAACCTCGAGCAATACCCCCAGTACTCGAGCCGTGAAGGTGCCCAGAAGGGTGCCTACGTCTTCATCGAGGAGGAGAATGCCGACGTCACCCTCATCGGTGTCGGTGCCGAGATGGTCTTTGCCGTCAAGACTCGCGATGTCCTCAAGGAAAAGTTCGGCATCAAGGCCCGCGTCGTTTCCTTCCCCTGCCAGCGTCTCTTCAACGCCCAGCCCCTTGAGTACAAGCGACAGGTTCTCCAGTACCGCTCCAATGCTCCTCGGGTGGTCATTGAGGCCTACGCCGTCAACGGCTGGGAGCGATACGCCGACGCCGGCTTCTCCATGTCCACGTTTGGCAAGTCCCTTCCTGGAAAGGACGCCTACAAGTACTTTGGCTTCGACGAGAACGTCATTGCTCCTGAGGTTGCCAAGCTTGTTGAGGAGGTCAAGAAGGAGGGTGTTGAGAGCCTGCGCGGCGAGTTCAGGGATCTCAACAATGTGACACACGAGCACTAAGGGATGGTTTGATGAAAATGGATAAAAGGCCACAGTATTTGTTTTGGAGTTAATATGGAATAGTTAAGATGACACGATAAAGGCGGTTTTTTACATAGAATACAAGCATTGTTCATTTACCCTCGTTCTTCGTAGCTATCGTTTGCCCTGTGTCTTTCATGTCCTGTTTCCCTTCCATGTTTCGTCGCCTTTGTGCTATATCCAACATGCATTGTTTCCTCAAACTCCTTGCTCAATATGCTCAGACCCCATACTAACACATGGGTATATGTCTCCTGAATGACGACAAAAGGACTTCTTTCCTTCCTGGTATTCCACACGAGTGGCCACCCAGATAACCTTTTCCAGAAGAACAAAACTGAAACAAATAAGCTCGTCAAGTAGTAGGACCCTGCTCCCTTGGTTGACTAGCCAAATCGTCGGCCACGAGGACGGGCAATACTATCAGCAGGGGGCAGTGCCTGCGCTCCCTCGAGAAGATATTCGCCAATTCGATCGATGAATCGACGATTGAACGGACGAGTCCAGTCTGGCCACGACTCCTGAACTCGGACCGCGAGGCCTTGACCAGCGGTATAAGCCTCTCCCGCTAGATACCCGCCGACCTGGCCAGTAACCACGACAGCCTCGCAGGTACGCTGTGCCGTGTAAGTGATTCGCTCAGCGACGTCGTTATAGGACCTGGCGATGTTGGTCTGGGCGATGTCCGCGGTGACTGCGATGGTCTCCTGCAGACTCTGTACGCCGGGAAAGTTCTGGACAAAGTCGATAGCGGCGGCGGTGCGAGGCTTGAGTTGCTCATAGGTGTAGTTGTAGGAAGGGTATCGCCCGATGGGAATTTCGTACCCGGCTAGGGGATGGGGCTCTTCTTCTTCCTCTGGGTCATTGTCGACGACAAAGACCATATCGTTATCGTCGAAGCGGAAGACAGGTGGGTTGAACATTGCTGGAAGTAGAGGCTGAGGGGGCTGGCTAGGATGGGCGAAGGCCTCGGCCTCTGCGATGTCCGCTGCATCGGGAGTTACCCAGTCGAGGTCGTCGTCAGAGCTATCATCGTTGATAGGAACATCCTCCATGTCCTTGCGGGTGGGCTGGGCGTCATGCTGCGATGCACTATGATCATCAAATCCATCCTGGACTCGGTGTCGAGACTCGGAAGCGATAACCTCTGATGGTTTCTGAGGTTCAGAGTCGGAGGACAGGTCCTCGCTAGAGGCGTAGGGACTGTCCATAGTGCCTTCCATAACTCAGCCGGTTTGAGGTTTCCAGCTGTTTGCCTCCGAAGAGGGATGGGAAACAGCAGTCTTGAGGGCAGGAGGTCAAAGGTTTAGTAAGATAGTTTGTGGTGGAGTTGAGGAAGGGAGTGACAAATGGGATGAAGTTTGGGTTGAGATGGATAGAATGAAAGAATGCAAGCGCAGAGGGAACTTGGGTAGACAAAAGGGGAGACCATGGGATGAATAGAATGGCAGTGCTGGCTAGGCACCTTAGGGCAAGTGTGTGAGTAGGAGTAGAAGTGAATCACACTTCATGCAGCAGTAGATGGGGCAGATCACCGGTTCATCACTTTCTTATCTGCACTGCAGAAACTTTGTTCTAAGTGTTTTATGTTTTAAAAACTTATTCAAACATGGGCTTGTCTTATCGATGGTTCTTAGTTTGGCAAGAGTATACCATCGACCTCGAGTGTTTAGTATTTGTCGAGTCAGTCGGTCTGCTCTACAGTCAACAGCTCACTTCAACATTCTGGCTGCTTACTTAGTATTCATCTTGCAAGAGGATCTCTGCGTTTGTACCATTCCCGTACAACAATAAATAACGAGTTTATAGAGAGGTCCCATAGTTTATCCAGTACCTCTTTTATGAACCTCATGCAGAACTTAGCTCGCTTCATTTTCGCTTCTGGAAAGTCTGTTCATAAAATATTTCAAAGGGGTCGGTAAGCTTTAGTATCTGTTTCCATCTCCCAAAGACCATATCATGGACTCCTACCGCAAAACTCGTTTGATTTTCCTTCCCCCTCCAAGCGTCTCCTTCGCATCTTCCTCTCCAATCATCTTCATCATCCAAACACCACGCCGTTTGCAAGGCGGCTCTACATCAATAGTCGTGAATCACTTAAAAGATTTCAATTATACATCGGTAAGAATACCAAACACCGCATGCAGCGGCTGCATCTATTTCTATTCTTCCAATTTCGTTGTTTGAATACTATCGCGTCCGTTTGAACAGCATTAAACAGCATTCAAATTCTTGGCCTCTCTAATAATCCGCCGCTCTCCTGGATTTAAACTCATCCTCCACGTGGAGAGCTGCCCACCCGTTGAACGCCTCATCATCGACCGACCGATCCTCGAATTCATCGACATGCTGCCGGATCAGGATACAGGGCAGGATGATCCAGCCAACACAACGACGGAAAGTCAGCAAGGCCTTCGAAAGTTCGGTGAAGCACCCTCTCAGAGACCCTGCGGCACCTGTGTCTCTCTTGGCGAGAATGTTCCCATAACAATCTTTCTGGATTTACACGGGTACGCTCAGTTTGGAAGGCTCGCATGGGAACCTGAGAGCATCCGCTACAAACAGGCAGAGGAAGTCTGTAGGCAGTTTCTCAGGGCGAGCTTGAGAGAAGAATACCAGAATATCAGGGACTATTTTATCGAGAGTCAAGTTCGATTCGACGCCAGGAACAGAAAAATTCTGAGGGACAATATCAGAAACATCGCAAGAGCTCGAGGAGAAAAAATGGCAAGCCTCATAAGAATCAGGGGCATGTTTATCGACAACATGGAGAGTGAGAACCACTTCATCCGCAAGGATGTGACTCTCGAGAACCCTGTTCTAGAGACCAGTATCGTTGTACAAGTCGCTCGCGCTGAG
Source organism: Fusarium sublunatum (assembly GCA_013623665.1). NCBI lineage: Eukaryota > Fungi > Ascomycota > Sordariomycetes > Hypocreales > Nectriaceae > Fusarium > Fusarium sublunatum. The sequence goes on along the minus strand of JABFFF010000224.1, from coordinate 57,657 downwards.
ATCATGCGTGGATCGAGGTACTATCTCGGCCATCCTCCAGGTACTTACATCTTCAAGTATCGAGGCGATCGAGGTATCGTGGTCCCAAGCGATTTCTCGTTCGAGGGCCAGGTCCCTCGCCACCCGAGCCAATACATCGTCAGAAGCCGCATCGTGTTTCCTGGACTGATGAAAATGTTTATCAGCGTACTCGAACACAAAGCCGGCAAGTACCATCCCACTCGATATCCCGAATTCACGACCCTACGCAGCATGGATACTATAACTTCCGCCACGCATTTCGAAGTCGTCTATAAATATTGGACTGAGGCGGCAGAGTCTGGTGATTGGCCGGGTCAAGCCATTCGAAACAGCTTCGCCTCTCAATGCACCGTACAAGAGCTTGCATGGCTTATCCACCATCTCAAAGATAAACTCTCTGGGAGAAACCAGCCTCCACACGCTCTCGAGCTGCTTTTGGTCAGTGCCACGGGTCACTCACTCAAAGATCTCGGGCAACTCTGGTTCAAGGAACTAGAACTTGTTGCCTGGAAGATGCTCAAGTCTGGCAAAAGAGACGGTCTCTTTGTCTACGAAGTCGAGCCTTTGACAGAGGTAAGTTCTTTTCTGAGTGTTTCGGTACGCCAGTCAAAAGAAAATCAGACTGGCGAGCTCATGATCAGGAAAAGTAGTCAAGATGTTGTTGAGGGTTGAATGGGTGGCGGTAGAATATTAATCCGGCTCGAGACCTTGAAGCTAACAATTTCCTCAGGACATCCACGCCTATTACGAACAACAACCTTTCGACACTGATCCTATCAACCCGCGGATACGCTATCTGAGACCAGAGCTTGCTCCATACTCTCCGATTTCAGCTCGAAGACGTTCCAGCCCCCGAATCGAAACCGGCGGGCGACGAATTTAGCGCAATTGGGTACCTGCGAACCCCAGACCGAGACGAGAATTTGATCGAGAACCTATACAACAATTGCTTTACCATTCGATCGCCTTTGTCTTCAATTTTTTGAAAGTCGATACTTCTTCGCCGTGTAAAGAGTTCAACGAATATACCAGGCAGCCAACTCGATTTCTGCCACGAACACAATCCGATCGCTCACACTTGCTTTGAACCGCACCACAACTTTCACAATGGCTTCGATATTTTCCCTCCGCGGGCTTTTCACCCGCCAGGCTGCTCCTGTGGCACCAACGACTCGTCTTTTCTCCACGACAACAAACATGCTCGCCCGCACACCTCCAAAGCCCGCGCCCAAGTCCACAGCAGGCAAGGTCCCTCCCCGCCGCAAGCACGCACAGCCCAAGTCCGAGAACTTCGCCCGCATTCGCACGCTTCGCCAAAACATGTTCTCTCCCGCCCCTCCACCCCTGCGCATGGCCCGTCTGCGATACCTCCGCCACTGGACCATCCACCGTGCTTGGCAGCTGTTCCGCCGACAGCAGCACCTGGCGATCGAGCAGGAGCGACACCGCATGTACAGCGGCATGTACAACGCCTGTGAGGAGCTGCGCAAGACGGTTGGACCTGGAAACCGAGACGAGGGATACCTGTACAGAGTTGCTATGGAGAAGAAGGGTGTCTGGGGTCTGGAAGCTGTGCCGATCGAGTATTCTCGTTTTCAGACGGAACACCCTGCCAAGAATGCTTGGAACCACGACTGGAAGAGGTAAAGCGATGAAAATGCGACTGGATGCTTAATGTATGAGTTTGGATGGAGGCTTGAGAGTTAAAATGTACTGTACGTATTATAAGCAGCTGTTAGCTGTGGGAGGAGGATGGAACAAGCCAATGTTTGTATGATACCTCAATTGATCAGACATCAGTGTGATTAATGATCCAGGGAATGACTTGTCACGTACTCAATTGAGCAAAGATACAAAGATCATCACTCTCATTAAGGTATCAGCTTCGCAAACAACAGAATTGCCGCCATCGACCCATCCTCCGTAGTCAGTTCACTCCTGTCCAACGCTCAAAACAGCCAGACCTATCGAGCTCTATGCCGTTATCCCAATTATTAATGCAGACTGAAAATGAGCGTCTTGCTCTTGTCCCGCTCGAACCAAACCATGCAATATCCTCCGTGTCTCATGCACCCACCCCTCCTGTTTTTATTCTCCCCCTTCGGATGCCATGTATATAAAAGAGTCCACAGTTTCGCTTGCCAGATATTAATGCCAGATGAGATGTCAATCAAGTGAAGAAAAGGTACAGTGAACAAGTCAAGATCAAAAGGAAATGGACAGCAGGCGTAAATGCGCGTGAGGGGTCATGAATAGCCTCTTGTTTTTTGTCTTCTCATGGAGATTGTGACTCCAGTGAGTGAATAGTGAGATTTTTTCTTCTTCTTTCTCTCTTCAACAGGAACGCCTGAAAGTAACGCAATGATAAAAGTGCCGGCATTCGGTAGCGAGGAGCGGCTGAGGAGGTTATTTGATGATGAGTAGGATAGGGTCAGCCGAAACGCCGTGGGTGAGCTCCGGTTTGCTCTTGGCCTCAGTTCCGCCTTGGTGAGTTTTGAGAGTGCGTGTCAAAGTATAAAAAAAGGAGTCCTCCTCCTCCTGAAGCGCCGAGCAACAAGTCCTCTATATCCTGATTCCGATTTCCTAATGTCCAAAATTCCTACAATCGTCTCCAGATATCCAACATGTTTTGGTGGGGTCAACGCGAGCGATGATCGACCGTCTGGAGATAAGCTGGGCCGGGCTTCTGAGGGCGTTTCAGTGTGATCGCATCTCTCCGGTTTGAATGTTAAGATCGTTCGCTCGTTTGGTGGCGCAAGGGCTGCGGTTTCTTAAAGCACAACGCAGCAACCGCCGCCCTCGCCCTTCTCAAAGGTCAGCAGAGCAGCACGTGTAGCAGCCTCAAACACGTCGTCGACGCCTTCGCCGCTCAGACTGGAGCATTCTAGATATCGCTTGGCGCCAATCTCTCGGGCAATGGACTCGCCGTCGTGTTCAGAGACGAACCGCATCGACTTCTTGCGCATTTCTTCGATCGCAACGGGATCTTCTCGGAGATCCTTCTTTAAACCGACAAGGATAATTGGTACACCGGCGCACAAGCGGGTAGCTTCTTCGATCCACTGTTGGGACAACATGTCAGCTTCTTGGAGAGTTTGTTACTAAGCGCCGCAGCGCCGCGCATGCCGAGGGAGCCGCACCTTGTGCTTAACATTGTCGAGAGAATCTGGAGTATCGACGGAGAACCCTATCAGGATGACATGGGCTTTTGAGTAGGCGAGTGGTCGTAATCGCTCGTAATCTTCCTGGCCGGCAGTATCCCATAGAGCAAGCTGAACAGACTTGCCGTCGACTCTGCAATCTGTCACGTAGTTCTCGAAGACTGTGGGTATCTATATCCAAGGTTAATATTCAGCGTCGCGAAGGTGTATTGGTCGGGTCTCACGTAATGCTACATGTTGGTTAGCCAAAATTGATGATCAAGAGGGGGGTTGAAGAATCTCACTGTTGGGAAGTAACCTAGCGTAAATACGCTCAGCAAACTGGTCTTGCCGCAGGCACCATCGCCGATAATGACCAACTTCCTACAGTACGTTGTTAATGATCTGATTGTGTAATGTATTGGATGTGTCGTAATTGGCGAGGAAACAGGAAGAGGTACGATGCAGTCTGGGGGAGCGCGACGAGAGTTCGTACCTGCGGATAACGTTGTTGGGATTTGCGCTCATGGTGAATCAATTATATGGCCTCGAGGATATGTTACGAGCGTCTCGAGGGAAATCGGAAGGGTATTGGATCTGGAGTCTACTACGGGCCCCAGATCTGGGTGATGCGTGGGTTCTATCGTTGTCGTCGATTGATTCGGGGCCGAGAAAACAACAAGCTACAGCGATCAGGAGGGCGTCGTCGCGGCGATAACGAGAGCGAGCTAGACTAAGCTAAGGCGTTTGAAATTGATTGATGGGGAGGAGCGAGGATGGATGATCGGAAAGTCGGTTCGAAAATAAGATGCGTTCGAGTTATGGGACCCCTTATTTTTTTTCCCACGGACTTTTTGGTCTGAGGTCGTTGGATGGGTGAGCAGAGCAACAAGGGACGTTCAGAGTGAGCGCGGACGGACGTGGAGCGACGAGAGCAGCCTAGGTAAGCCTGGCAGTACGTAAATACGGTACGGGACGGTTAAGCAGCCCGGGGGGTCCAAGTGCAAGTGCGAGTGAAAGTTGGCAGGGCGTTTTTCAATGGCGGTGGGACGGACGGAGGACGAAAGGGGACCTGAGGGCGATGGTTGGAGGAGAGGAGAGATGGCCTTTATGGGATGGGAATACGAGCCGATGGACGTCGGATCAGAGCAGAATACGTAGGACGATTTGGGCTGAGTTGTATGGGAGGAAGTGATTGATAGGACTGAGTGAGGTGAGGAGTGAGGTCGGGTGGTGCTGTGTTTTTTTGTCGGCCTGGGTTGTTATGGCTGAGGCGAGTTGGGCTTAGCTGATATGGACAAATTGGTCACAACTTGACTCTACTAATAGAGATGGCATGTGATGTGATATGATGTGATGATATGAATACTAGGTACAACAAAACAAATAATAATACTATCTTTCTGCACCTTAGTTATAGATTCCAAGCTAGAGGCAGCCTCCTTCTATTGTTGGAACAGCCCTATTTACGGCGGCGGCGACGGTGGTGGTGGCATCGGTGGTGGTGGAGAGCGAGGACTGCCTAGATTGCTTCGGCTCCCCTGGACAGGAGGTGGAGCAGAGACACAGCAAACGGGTCCGGGGGACCTTTTTTAGCTGGGAATGAGGTTAGGCCTAGAGATAGTGGAGGACAGCAGCCCTGAAGACTTTCCATTACAGGTTCTGTGGCAGCTGAGTGGACTGCCCGCTGACGGGACTTTACTACTTGGACTGGTTTTGTTTAGGTATGATATGAGGAGCCTTATTGTTGAGAAGCGTGGGTCAAAGATGCACCGAGTTTATGGATCGTCACAGCAACTTCTTTGACGTGGGAGTACGTAGACGGGAGAGAAGTCACTGGGCAAGTCCAATTGGAAGCCATCAGCAGCAACTTGATCAAGATGCTGAGCACAGCCCAAGTCGATGAACTGCCAAGTGCAGAAGGTATCAAGCCCCCTGTGGCGGAGCATCCACAAAGAGGCTATCCGAAACAAGTAGCCAATATGAATGAAGCCCGCCAAGTTGATTCTGACACTTTTTAGTTCTCAGCAGATTTCGATATGCGGATCAGCCAGCTCTCTAACAGTCAGTCAGTTACAGAACCGCAATGCAAAATTGCAGTCCATGCTGATCAGCCTTCTTGACCGCCAGGCACATGCAACATCACTGGCTTGTTGTAGGGATCCTCATTCTTTTGGGCAATCCCCCGAAGACCGTGGAGATCTTCGTCATGGAACCCGACTCGATGGTCGATTCCAAGTCCGCCAAAACTTAGAACTTATTCCAGATGCTTTGGATGTCTTGATCGTATCTGCAGCGGATAGGTAGTCCCGGGCCAGCCTCTGTTTCGTTTCGCCAGGAACAGCCTTTCCATGGATGCAAAAGAGATGACAGCCCTTCAATACGACCATGACGAGCATATCGATAGATCCACCTCCACGATCCCTTGTCATTACATATCGCTTCTGTTTGGCTCTTATCTTTTCCATCGTGCCAACGCTGGCGCCGTCATTGAGGCTGTGCTACGTGCCAGAACTCGCAGGGTACCTATGGGCGGGCTGACTAAAAAACCAGGACGGAAACCGGCCCAGGGGCCAAGGCACTCGCGCTGGCGCTAAATAAGTGAGCGCCGGCGCCCTGGCGCCTGGTGGAAAAGTCCCCTAGAAATAGAACCCTGGCAGCTCGCGTCTCGAAACTTGATCCTTTCCAAGTTATCAACGAAACGAGCTTGACGGATCATCCCGTCTCTGGCTCCCTCCCCTTAATATATTGAGGATGTCGGTCTTTGGAAAGCCGACCCTCCGTTTGCTGGGGCGTTAAACGCGCGCCAGCACGAGCTTGGAGCTTGGAGCATGGACATTCTCGTAAACGACTTCCCTCTCCTGCGTCTAACAGAATCCCCGATGACAGCAGCTCCAGTGTCTTGGCCGCTTACATCTCCCCATAGGTGTTGTGATGATAGGCGATCAACTCCATCCCTGCCCAACGAGACTGTGGTCAATGTCTCTATGCCACGATGCGTCTGTTACGGCAGCTGGGCAGTCCCTGAAATGCATAACTATCAACCTGGATAGTTTGTCTTGCATGCATTTTCTATTCCCGCTTGGTTAGCAGTACTTGGATCTCGTTTGCCCACACCTTTCCTCATAACCGCAATGATACGAGTAGCACTCCAAACGGCCCTGTGTGGCTTATGCTGAGACTCTTTTTCCCGTGTTTAGTCAAACAGCCGAAACATGTCGCTGTTGTCCTCTGCCGTCGATACTGTCCTCCGTTGTTTGTACAACCTGCAATGACAAGGGGCCGCACGGCGTCGTCTCATTCTGGTGATTGTCCCACCGATGAGTTTGCGCTGAAATGGATACCATGGCCACCAGCTTTGAAACTAGAGAAACAGTCAGATCAGGGGCGGGCTTTTCATTGTTTGCGGGTTTAACCCGCAGTAGCTGACGTTGTACGACATCAGTCGTTGTGACGTTAGTAGGCTGTGATTCTGGGAGTAAAATTTCCACGCATAAACATTCGAAGTGAGTATTCCAAATTCAGACCATTGGGTTGCTTAGCTTAATCAATCGTCTGCATTCGTAGGTACATTGCACCGCAGAGCTCTCATTCGGCCTGCAAACGTATTTCGACGTGAACGACTTGGCAATTCGATGTGCATTATCCGAGCGGAAGAATTAGCTTGTGTTTGCGACGCAGGGGTAATCAGCAACGCTCGATGACGACAAGATCAGTGTGTGGATTCTATTCATATCAAGTGTGGTTTAACAATTAGACAATTGGGATCAGGCTCCGTGTGTTTGTTGGAAAGGTACCTACCACGCATAATGTCTCGTCTTCGATCCATTGTGCAATGATATTCATTGGATGCGTTACAGGATCTCTAACACCTACCTAAGTACATGGTACCTATTGAGTGGTATGGATGGTCCCTTGCTTGTTAACCCCATAAATCAACCTTTCAGTCAGAAATTCAACCTCAATTGAATTTTCATTCCATGCCAAACACGTACTAAGCCTTTCTCCCCGTTTGCTCAAACCTCAAACCCCAGGTTCAGGGTAATCCCCAGAGCGTGGTGAAGTGACGTTACCATCAAGGTCCCTGGTAGGCTGTTTGCAACCCCACCTTAAGGCACAAACGAACCAAATCGCCAGATCTCTACATCACGTGCGCTATCACACCAGGCTCAGGGAATAGCGGGGCATTATCCGTCAATCAGATTCATGGCTGCCACTTCACACTGTCGCTCCGCTGCATGGGAAAGTACAGGTGCTATGCAACTCCACCAGAAAGTGACTTGCGTCCATCCAATCTTGAGTGTTGAGCTCTGAGCCTTCAAGCCTAGCCTCGAGCAACACCAAACAAAGACTCTACGACATATTCACACTCTTTCACCCTCGCCCTGCAACATCCGTAAATACCTCGCATAGCGCTCGCGCTCGCAAACCACAAGTATTTTATCGATTTGCTCGTCGGGTACCTCCCCCGCAGGCGTCATCGCTGACCTAACCCTGACCTTGGCTGCTCCGACTGTGAGTGCCTCATTTTGAGCTGCCCCCAGACCCTCCACTCGCAACGTTCGCTCTCGCAGCCGCCTCACGACCGCATTCTCCCCGTCTCGAGACGCGCAATTCTTGCTGCTTTCAAGCTGACACGTACCCGCATATTTTAGACATTGACTCTCCTACATCCTCCTCCAGACGACAGCCACGTGTCGCGCACAGCATCTTCATGCCCTCAACTGCCCTACTCCCGTAACCTACGATGCCGGCCAACAATCAGAGACCGGCTGTCCAAACACCGGCATCGCCACGAAACACTGCTAAATACACCAACAAAGATGGCTCCAAGTTCATAACCGTTCCCAAGGGCACTCCCTCCGAATCCTCCTTGCCTTCGACCCCCACAACTACCAAACCCAGCGCCCCCCCACTAGACACCTCCAACACCAACGATGACCCTGCTCCGGCTGTCAACCGCAAGAAGCAGAAGCGTCGACAAAAGGCAGCTGCTAAAGCGGCAGCCCAACAAGCTGCAAATGGGCATGGAGACGAGGTGTCGAGGGATGGTAGTGGTGCAGGCTCCACGTTCGGCCCCGGCCCCGCTGATCACGAAGAGGTCGAGAGCGACGATGAGCACGAGTATATCCTAGCGAGCGAATTGACAGGTCCGACTACCAACGGCCATTTGTCCGCGGACGCCAGATCCAGGAAGAACCGCAAGAAAAAGAAGAAGGGGGCAAACAATGACTCCGCATCACCAATTCCGGAAACCCTCGAACCCGAACTGCAACCTAACCCATCGCGAGGCTCTGGTATGTCCCGGGATAAGATATGGAGTACAAGCAACCAAGAAGAGCGCGAACGCATCAAAGAGTTTTGGCTTGGATTGGGCGAAGACGAACGGAAATCTTTGGTCAAGGTGGAGAAGGACGCGGTTCTAAAGAAGATGAAGGAGCAGCAGAAGCACACTTGCAGCTGTACTGTGTGTGGAAGAAAGCGAACTGCGATCGAGGAAGAGCTGGAAGGGCTTTACGATGCCTATTACCTGGAACTGGAGCAATTTGCAAACCAAGGCGAGGGACCTCCTATGCTACCATCAGCCCGCGATTTCGCCCTAAGACCACCCCGAGGTTTACCATCGAGCTATGCCAACCGACCGCCATCCCGTGGCCGGATAGTAGAGCATGTGGGGGACGACGAGGACGAGGATGATCTAGAAGAGGTCTATAGCGAAGACGAAGTGGAGGACGACGATTATAGTGACGACGAACCTCCCGAAGAATTCCAAACCTCTCACGAGCGAGACGTCGCTGATTTCTTGACGTTTGGCAACAGCCTCCAAGTCAAGGGTACGCAGCTCCTTGAATCACTTCTCCACAGATATGGTAACATGGACTTAGGTGGCATTCTCACCGTGGCGGATGACCTCCTTAAAAACGACGGCAAGCGCTTCATCGAAATGATGGAACAGCTTGCAGAACGTCGGATGGCAAGGGAGGAAGACGCTCGCGAGCACTTCTCACGAGGCTACGGTCACCCCAATGGCTCATACTCCAATCCTCATAATCCTCCTCCTCCTGAAGAAGACGAATACGACGAAGAAGAGGACGAGGAAGAAGATTATGACGATAGCCAAGACGAGGAGTATGAGGATGAAGAGGTATACTCAAACCCCTCTGTGATGCCATCCCAGTCCCATACTGAGTGTTGCTGCCAGGACCAAATGACTGAGGAGCAACGAATGGAGGAAGGCCGCCGCATGTTCCAAATATTCGCCGCGCGCATGTTTGAGCAGAGGGTGCTTTCAGCCTACAAGGAAAAAGTCGCAAAGGAGCGTCAACAGAAACTTTTAGAAGAGCTGGAGGATGAGGACCGAAAGGTCGAACAACAGAAGGCTAAGAAAGCAAAGAACGCTCAGAAGAAGAAGGACAAGGCCGCTCAGAAGAAGCAAGCCTTGGCCGAGGAGCGAGCACGCAAGGAAGCCGAGAAGGCCGCGGAAGACGCTGCACGGTTAGAAGCTGAGAGGCAACGGGTTGCTGAACAAAAAGCCAGGACCGAAGAGAAACGCAAGCAAAAGGAAGCTCAGAAGAAGGCTGAGGAGGAGGCTCGTTTACGAAAAGAGGCCGATCGACAACGACGACTCCACGAGCAACGCGAAAAACAAGCCGAACAAGAGCGCAAAGCCCGAGAAGCCAAGGAGAAGGAGAAGAAGCTCAAGGAAGAGCAGCGGCAGAAAGACAAGGAGGCTCGAGAACAGAAAGAGCGCGAAGCCCAAGAACGAAAGGACAAGCAGGAGCGCGATAAGCGGGATAAGGAAGCTCGTGCTGCCAAAGCCCAGAAAGATGCCCAGACAGCCCGTGAGGCCAAGGAGAAGCTGAAAGAGGAGAAGGCAGCTGCTCAAAAAGCAGCAAGTCAAGCATCGCAGCCCATTCAAATCCCGAAGCGTGGCTCACAACACCCTGTTTCCGTACCGACTGTCCTCCCGCAGCATCCTGCAAGCTACGCATCCCCTAAGATACCAGTTGCGACTCCTGTGATATCCAAGGCGCCGACTCCCATACGGCCCCGGACTTCGTCTCAGCAACAGGATACGGCACCGATAAACTCGTCGGCATCACAATCCGCTTCAGCTTCAGCTACTAGCCAAAACCCTTCGCCCCATTCAATGACACCAGCTCATATGAGTCCTGGCCCTATTGGTCAGCGCCAAGGAAGCATAAGCACAACAGCAACGACGTCGCAGCATTCTCACTCGGTTTCACCTACCAACGGGCACTCCAGGCTGCCCGGACAGGCTACTCCTTTCCAAATGCCAATAGGAATACCACCACCCCCAGGATTGGCTCACCATCATCCCCCACCAGGCTTCGGGAACCGTATCCCACCAGAACACATCTTTTCAGGATTCAGGCCCCCCGTCATGCCCCCACCCGGTATCAACGGACCAGCTGGGCGTGGATTATCTCAGATGTCTATACCCCCAGGATTTTCACAGCCTGCGGCTGATCTATATGAGATGAGCGGCTTTCCCATGGCGGCGGATATCCCTCCACCGGCGCATCGTCGCCAAAGTTCATTGCAGTTTGACGATACGCCCCCAACTCCGGCACAGCCCATAGGACGACCTGCACCCATTGGACGCCCTGGAAGCATCAATTATGGCCGTTCATCCAACGACAATGAGGACGAAACTACACACTTGGGTAGTCGGGCTCTCCTGGAAGACGATGAACCACTGGGCGCTGAGGTCAACCCCGCCAGCTTGCGAAACCAACCTCCAGGACCACGTGGTGATTTCCCCATGAGCCCATTCTCAGGTTCGGCGTTTGCGATACCACACAATCCATGGGGGCCTCCTGCTGTCGGCGGACACCCGTTGCCTCCCCCCGGTTTCAACAATCCCGGATGGGGACCAAGCGTGCCTCCAGGCTTTACCATGGGATCTCCTGTTGCTCCAATGAGTTCTCTTCGCGCACCAGCGCAGCCCCGACACGTTCTTGTCCGCTTAATGCTCTGCCAGGCTTGCAAGGAATTGGCGAGCTCGGGCGACCCCGAAGGCTACATCGATATTGCGAGTATCAAGTCCAGAGTCGATGTCATGTCAGGCGATCACAGTATCTCGGAACTCGATTTGCTGAATCTCTGCGAAACAGAAGGAAGCCCATCTAACGGAGGCGGAACGTTTGACGTCAGGCGCGATGCTGGAGGACCTGGGAAGCACACCGTGCGCTGGGAGCCGGACTTACATGATGGTTTTGGTGCTCCACACCGAGCAGTCGGCGCTCCAGGTGAGATTGGTAGCCCTTTGATGAGTCAAGCATCGCTGCGAGGGGGAATGTAGGATGACTCCCACAGAAGCCGGGCGAGTCAGCGGACCAGTGGTGAATCCGTATCTGTCAGAGACCTGGTGCGTGATAGCAGTCCACTTGCTGCAATCGGTAGTGACAGAGGGAGCACTTCGTCTGTGGATAACACAAGGGGATTGGCGCACATATCCCGGTTCGACCACTCAGAGGTCTCGGCACAAGGACTGAGTAACTCATCCTAGTTGGATGCGACAAATTCCTCCATTGGAAGAAGAGCACAGCATTCGAGTCAGAGTTTGGGGAATGAAGATACACTTGATCTATCCATAACTAGACCACTCACTGTGGAATTGGAAGATGGAATAAGACGTCGCGCACATACCCCGCAGGAGCTTCTGAACACTATACGAGGGCAAAACCGCCATAGCGAGTCTGGGTCTACATATTAGACTCGCAGATAGTCTTGTGATAATCGGCATAGAGATGTCTGATACCATGCTGCCAATCATTGCAGCGTCAAGGGACGGATCGGGAAAGCGAATCAGCGGATCAGCGTGAAATTATCGCTGATGACAATGAAAGAGGGAATCTTGTTCAAGTATCGGATAATAAGCATCATGAGCCCTTGAGCGGGCTCTTATAATGCATGCGCTTTTGAGATGCTGTGAATGTATACCATGTAGCACCTGTTATATTGACATATAGCAAGCAATTTCTTGAGGCAGCATCGAGAGCTGACGTTTGTCGCTGAATGCATTCATGAGCCGTGACTTTGCTCGGAGATGCCGGGCCGGGAAGATGAATCGAAACGGTTCAAACGTTGTGACATTCGGCCTCAATACGTGAACTTTATACCCATGTCTATACTGTAGGTGGAACTCGATGGTGAGCTACAGCATCATGTGAGAAGCCACAAGGAGCAAGATGGAAGCACAGGTAATACTTTAATTCAACGTCTAGCTTTGAACCGTCCCCGTTTCATAAGGTAAATAGATAGATACATTCGCACACTAAAGTAGCAGACTTTATCCTTTCCCATTGCTCCGAAATACTCAAACATGACATCAAGGTCTTTCCCCCCAGGCCTGAGATTCAGGGTATCAAAAAAGACGTCACCCTCAGCCTTGACAGTTTTCAAGCCCTTGAATTTTGCTTCCTGCGCTGGTGATCATGCAGGGATTATAGTGAGACAGGGCAAGTGCTCATAGAGAGACCAGCTCAGCGTCGTGCCCAGAAAGGACCTCAGTTTGCGTGCTGGGGTTCCTCGGTCACGCTCTGTAGGTGTCTGGTCCCCATGGACCTCCCTCGACCAGACCGCTCCATCTAGATTCGGGGCTGCTCTTGGGACTGGTCCTGGAAGGGGTTGCCGCCGCCGGGAGCGGACTGGCCGGATGCGTTGCGCATAAGAGGCTGACGCTGGGCAGCACGCTGCTTCTTTGTGGCGGCACGGGCGAGGGCGACGGCCTCGGACTTTGCGACAAGACGCTTCTGCTCCTTGCGGTCGCGGCAGCACATGAAAGTCAGGTAGCCGAGCATGAGGGCGGCGGAGGCGGCAAAGATGATGGCGATGATGATGCCGGCCGTGTCCATCTCCTGCTTCTGCATGCAGATGTCTTCGTTGTTGGCATCGAGAGTGCAGATGACATCGCTCTTGCACTTGCTGGTGGTGACCTCCGTGGGGAAGCAGGTGGCTGTCTGAGTCTTGCCGCTGACCGTCTCGAGATCGCACTGCTCGGTTGACTTCTTGCTGGTGGCGAAGCAGTCCTTTCCTCGCATGGTGTCGGTGGCTCGCTTCCTGAGTTCGCCCGTGGTCATAGGGGCGGCGGCCTCCTCGGCGCGAGGGAGCAGCGTTAACGGGGCAGCGGCGGCATAGCGCTTCTTGAGCTCGCCCTCTTCGACGAGGTGGGAGCAGCGCTCGAGGGTGTAGTGAGCCTCCTGGGCGGCGGCATCGGGGGAGCAGCCGGCCTTTGTGTAGCAGCCGGTGAGGGCAGCCTCGTCGGTCTCCTGGAGGTTGGAGAGGCAGTAGGAGAGGGCAGCCTTGTTGGCACAGTCAGCAAAGGCGGCGAGGTCCTCGCTGTGGTTGGCGAGACATTCGCGCTGGACGGCGGCGAGGGCGTTGCCCGCAAAGAGGACGGCAGTTGAGAAGCGCATATTGGGCGGTAACGTTATCGGATAGATAGACTTTGTGTGTGTGTATGCGTTTGATTTGTGTTTTTCGGAGATGAATGCCCAGCAAAAGCCCCTAATTTCTTTGTCGAATGCGAGTGAAAAGAGCAAAACCAAGACAAGCTCAATTCCTAAAAGGAAAGGGAGATGCGATGAGATATGTTTTGGTGATGAAACAGAGAAGAAGGGGGGGATAGAAAACAAGAAACAAGGAGGAGGAGGAGGAGGGAAAAGCGAAGGGACTATCCGTATTTTGGGCTGAATCTTGGAGAAAAAAGACCCAGAGCAGAGCAGAGCAGAGCAGAGGCCAGGGGACGTGAGGCGGCCTTTGGGGCTGGGCTTACTGTACGTGGACGTGTTGCTGTTGCATTATTATGGGGATCTACGGGAGAGAAAACTGCCTGTGCTAAAAAAAGGATAAAATAAAAGGGGAGATGAGCCATCAGCCACACTTGACTAGGCTTGAACTGGACTAGGGCGTGTGAGATTGGGGGTCTTTTGTTCTGCGAGCTGAGCTGTCTACGCAGTGCCGCTGGTGGAGGTGAGGCTATACTGCTACTGTAGCTACTACCTATGGCTGAATTGACGTTTGGGAGGTCTTTGTCTTGTTACCGCAGAGATTGTCATGGAATGTCTGTTTCCATGTCAAGTCCGAGATGACGGCTGATGCCAGCTGGTGCTGATGGTGAAGCATCACATGTGGGGACTAATAGAACCTCCACTCAATTAAGAGCTGTGCTGACTTGATGCAAAGAAACACAGAGAAAATGAGAGCCTGACACACCCATTCGTATAGAGCATGATGGCCTAGCTATTACAGACCCCTTTGGCATTTCTATCCAACAGCAACTAACCCCAAACAACCTGGAAATGAAGCCAACATTACTGCTGACATGCTGAAACCTCACTCTTGAAAATACCCTTGTCCATAACAAGCACAGCAAGGTGAGAGTGGCTGAAAAGGCGGATAACCCAGCAGCGCCTACAGTGATTGAAGTGGGAAAAAGTGGAGCGGCTGGTGAGACGACGAGATGTGGAGACAATGAGAATGCCATTTGTTTTAATTGGTTTCCTTTCAATGTTTGTCTTGAGTGCATTTGTGTTGTCTGGTTGTTTCCTAGCTGTAATAACAACATTATGTAGAAAGAAGGATAAGGGCAAGAGGGGAGGGAAAAGAAGGATAAGATGAGATTAGACAAGACAAGGAGCGGAAGAAATAAGTATATATCCTCTAGGTGATATCCTTCCTCTTAAAGGTAAGGTTTCTATAATAACAAATAATACAATTTCTTTTCTCTCTCTTTTTTTTTCTTTTTC